>CABHPR010109679.1:0-16632 GCA_902168415.1 Peromyscus melanophrys
GAAGTCTTTAATGGCTGGGAAGATATGCAGCATTCTGACAAGTTAGCTACCATTCTACTAAAGGGTAGAAGTGGCATCCCTCAACCTAATAATTCTTTGTTTGTTGTAAACTGAAGGTCGTTGGATTCCCTGGCAACCTAGGAAATATAACTCTTTGGCCTTGGATTCCTTAGCCTTGCCTTTAGAGATGATGCTGGGCAAAACTACACAGGCAAATCTTGTTTCCTGTGCTGTTTGTACTTGCTGTTCCTTCCTCCTGTCTGGTGCCCTATGGAAAGACAGTTCCTTTATGCTGCCTTTTGTTTACAGAGGGTCTCTTGGCAGGGACCCACTCTGTCCTCCCATGCACAACAGAATCCCATATACTAGCCTTCTCTCTTGATCTGCTATCCCAATTTATCTAACTGCACTTTAGTTTTGAGACAGAGTTTTACTATATATGCCTCACTGGCCTGAAACTATGTAGAACAGACTGGCCTTGAGCTTGTGATAATAATTCAGTCTCTGCTTCCCAAGTGAGTGCTGAATTACAGGCATGCACTACCATGCCAGGCATGAATGATATTTCTGTAGAGGTTAAATTAGACAAATGTTTTCTTTGTTTTTTGTGTTTTCTTTCACTTATTTATAGTTTTTGACAGTATATATTTTTAATTTTATTTGTCAGTATACTAACAGTTTTCCTAAGATCTACTTTTTTTTAATTAAGAAATTTTTTATTCATTTTACATACCAATCACAGATCCCTCTCTCTTCCCTCCTCCCGCCGCCACCGGCCCCCCCCAGCCTTCCCCACCCAACCCACCCCTCATTCCCTCCTCCGAAAAGGTTAGGCCTCCCATGGAGAGTCAGTAGAGCCTGGTACATTCAGTTGAGGCAGGACCAAGAACCTCTCCCTGCTTCAAGGCTGTGCAAGGTGTCCCAATATAGGTAGTGGGCTCTGAAATGCCACCTCATGCACCAGAGATAGATTCTGATCCTACTGCCAGGGACTTCTCAAACAGACCAAGTTATATAACTGCAGAGGCCCTAGTCCAGTCCTGTGGAGGCTCCACAGCTGTTGGTCTAAATTTCATTAGTTCCTACTAGTTTGGTTTGGTTATCTCTATAGGTTTCCCCATCATGATCTTGATGCCTCTTGCTCATAGAATCCCTCTTCCCTCTCTTTGACTGGACTCCAGGAGCTCCGCCTGGTGCTTGGCTGAGGATCTCTGCATTTACTTCCATCAGTTACTGGATGAAGGCTCTATGATGACAGGGTATTCACCAATCTGATTACTAGGGTAAGCCAGCTCAGGCATCCCCTCCACTACTGTTAGTAGTCTAAGCTGAGGTCATTCTTGTGGATTCCTGGGAACTTCTCTAGCACCTGGTTTCTCCTTATCCCCGTGATGTCTCCTTCTATCAAGGTATCACTTTCATTGCTCTTCTGCCCCATCCCTGCTCCAGCTCAAACATCCCATTCCCTTATGTTCTCATCCCCTACCCTCTATTGCCCCCCATCACCTCCAGTTTACGCAGGAGATCTCATCTATTTCTGTAGCTGAAGTTTTTCTGTGTCCTGCCTGGTCCACAGTCAGGACAAATCTCTCTCACTGCCAGTCCCGCAGCTGCTCTGACCCAAGTAAACACACAGAGGCTTATATTAATTAAAACTGCTCAGCCATTAGCTCAGGCCTACCACTGATGAGCTCTTACACTTAAACTCAGCCCATTTCTGTTAATCCATATGTTGCTACGCCTTTCGTGGCTTTACCTGTGTGTCATTACATGCTCCTCCCTAGACAGCAGGCTGGCATCTCCCGACTCAGCTGTCCTCTTCCCAGAATTCTCCGTGTCTGCTTATCCTGCCTATACTTCCTGCCTGGCTACTGGCCAATCAGTGTTTTATTAAACTAGTGTACAGAAGCATTATTCCACAGCATATTTACCCTTCCCAGAGTAATCCATGTGTCCCTCTTTGGGTTCTCCTTGATAGCCAGATTCTCTAGAGCTGTGGGTTGTAGTCTGGTTATCCTTTGCTTTTCATCTCCACTTTTTTTATTCTTTTCTCATGCATTAATCCTGACCACAATTTCCCTGCCATCCACTCCTCAAAGTCCCTCTCCCCACCTCCCCTCTCCCCCAGATCCACTCCTCCTCTGTTTCCCTTCAGAAAAAAAAAGCAGGCCTCCCAGGGATATCAACCAGACATGGCATAAATTACAATTAAGACTAGGCACAAGCCCTCATATTAAGGCTGGACAAGGCAACCCAATAGAAGGGAAAAAGTCCCAAGCACAGGCAAAAGAGTAAGAGACAGCCCCCACTCCCACTGTTAGGAGTCCCATAAGAACATCAACCTGTACAACCATAATGTATATGCAGAGGACCTAGCTCAGACCCATACAGGGTCCACGTTTGTCATTTCAGTCTCTGTGAGTCCTGCTTAGTTGATTCTGTGGACCATGTTCTGGTGCCCTCAATTTCTCTGGCTCCTACACTCTTTCCTCCCTTTCTTCTTCTGCCTGTTTGGTTGTGGATCTCTGCATCTGCTCTCTTCAGTTGCTGGATGATGCCTCTCTGATGACAATTGGGCTAGGTGTCATATAGCAGAATATCATTAGGAATCATTTCATTTACTTTTTTTTCTTTGCCAGTAGTGTCTGGTTCTGACCTGCATCTGTGGACTGTCATGCCCCTCGTTCCTGGCCTCCCAGGCAGTATCAGGAGTTGGATTTCCCTCCTGGCATGGGCCTCACTCCCTCAAGTTCTGTGCCACCATTAAGCCAGCACATCTTGCAGACAAGACAGTTTATAAGTCTAAGGATTTGTGGCTGGGTTGATGTCCCATTCCCACTGCTGAGAGCTTGGCCTGGTTATAGAAGATAGCCATTTCAGTCTCCATATCCCTCATTACTAGGAGGCTTCACAAGGTCACTCTCATAGATTCCAGGGAGCTTCCACTGTATTGGGTTTCTACATCATACCCCAAGTGACCCCCAATGTCAGGCATCTCTTCCAACACTTGATCTCTCCATCCCACCCACCCCCAGTCCACCCACAAAATCTATCCTATTTCCCCTTTCCAGGGAGATCCATGTGTCCACCTTGAGCCCTCCTTGTTACTGAGACTCTCAGGTTCTGTGGATTGTAACATGATTATCCTTTAATTAACAGCTAATGACCACTTTTAAGTGAGTACATACCATGTTTGTCTTTCTGGATCTGGATTACCTCACTCAGGATGATTTTTTTTCTAGTTCCATCCATTCACCTGCAAATTTCATGATGTCATTGTTTTTAACAGCTGAGTAATACTCCACTGTGTAAATGTATCACATTTTCTTTATCCATTTTTTGGTTGAGGGGCATCTAGGTTGTTTCCAGGTTCTGGTTATTACAAATAGTGCTGTTATGAACATAGTTGAGCAAGTGTCCTTGTGGTAGGATAGAACATCCTTTGGGTATTGGGTATATGCCCAAGAATGGTATTGCTGGGTCTTGAGGTGGATAGATTTCCAAATTTCTGAGAAACTGATTTCCATACTGATTTCCAAAGGGCCTGTACAAGTTTGCATTCCCACTAACAGTGAAGGAGTGTTCTCCTTGATCCACATCCTCTCCAGCATGAGCTGTCACTTTTGTTTTTGGTCTGAGCCATTATGACAGGTGTAAGACAGAATCTCAAAGTCATTTTGATTTGCATTTCCCTGATGGCTAAGGATGTTGTGTAGAATGAATCTTAAAAGGTCTTATTAATAAAAACAAACCTGGAGCCAGGTATTGGGGTGAACACTGAAAGATCAGAGAAACAGAACAAGCCACAGTTATCCTCACCTCTATAACTTCTCAGCTGATCCTGTTTCCTCAAACTAGAAGCCTCTGAGTCCTCATCTGAATGGATCTCAGCTAAACTGCTGCTGAAAGCCTAAAAGCTTAAAAAGACCTCTAGTTCCTGGTTCTCACGCCTTATATACCTTTCTGCTTCCTGCCATCACTTCCTGGAATTAAAAGCGTGTGTCTTTCCCAAGCAAGATATGAGATCTCAAGTCCTGGGATTAAAGGTGTGTGCCACCAATGCCTGGCTTCTATGTCTATCTAGTGGTTGTTCTGTTCTCTGACCCCACATAAGTTTATTAGGGTGCACAATATATCAAACACAATGTTGAAAACTGTGTTTCTCAGGCATTTGAGATTCCTCTGTTGAGAATTCTCTGTTTAGATCTGTACTCCATTTTTAATTGGATTATTTAGTTTGGTGATGTCTAGTTTCTTTCTTTATATATTTTGGATATTAAACCTCTATCAGATATAGAGTTGATGAATATCTTTGTCAATTCTGTATTCTGTCATGTTGCCCAGCTGATGGTGTCCTTTGCCTTATAGAAGCTTATCAGTTTCATGAGGTCCCATTGATTAATTGTTGATCTTAGTGTCTGCACTATGTTCTGTTCAGGAAGCTGTCTCCTATGGCACTGCATTCAAGGTTCTTCCCTACTTTCTCTTCTATCAGGTTCAGTGTATCTGTTTTTTTATTAAGAATTTTTTATTCGTTTTACATACCAATCACAGATCCCCCTCTTCCCTACTCCTGCCCCTTCAGCGTTCCCCCCCCAACCTACCCCCCATTCCCTCCTACAAGAAGATAAGGCCTCCTATTGGGAGTCAGCAGAGCCTGGTACATTCAGTAGAGGCAGGTCCAAGCCCCTCCCCCTGCATCAAGGCTGTGTAAGGTGTCCCACCATAAGTAGTGGGTTCCAGAAAGCCAGCTCATGCACCAGGGATGGATCCTGATCCTACTTTGGGAGGGGGCCCCTTAAGCAGATCAAGCTTCACAACTGTCTTGCTTATGCAGAGGGCCTAGTCCAGTCCTGTGGAGGTTCCACAGCTGTTGGTCTAAATTTCATGAGTTCCCACTAGTTTGGTTTGGTTGTCTCTGTAGGTTTCCCCATCATGATCTTGATGCCTCTTGCTCATAGAATCCCTCTTCCCTCACTTCCGCTGGACTCCTGGAGCTCAGCCTGGTGTTTGGATGTGGATCTCTGCATCTACTTCCATCAGTTACTAGAGAAAGGCTCTATTATGACAGTTAGGGCATTCACCAATCTGATCACCGGGGTAGGCCAGCTCAGGCATCCCCTCCACCATTGCTAGTAGTCTAAGCTGGGGTCATCCCTGTGGATTCTTGGGAACTTCCTTCGCACCAGGTTTCTCCCTATCCCCATGATGTCTCCCTTTATCAAGGTATCTCTTTCATTGTTCTTCCACTCCGTCCCTGTTCCAGCTCAACCATCCCATTCCCTTATGTTCTCATGCCCCATCCCCTACCCTCTATTGCCCCCCTCACCCCCAGTTTACCCAGGAGATCTCATCTATTTCTCCTTCCCAGGGAGATCCATGCATCACTCTTTGGGTCTTCCTTGTTAGCTAGCTTCTCTGGAGCTATGGATTGTAGTCTGGTTATCCTTTGCTTTACATCAAGTATCCACTTATGAGTGAGTACATACCATGTTTTTTCTTCTGAGTCTGGGTTACCTCACTCAGGATGATACTTTCTAGTTCCATCCATTTCCCTGCAAATTTCATGATGTCATTGTTTTTTACTGCTGAGTAGTACTCCATTGTGTATATGTACCACATTTTCTTAATATATTCATCAGTTGAGGGGCATTTAGGTTGTTTCCAGGTGCTGGCTATTATGAATAACGCTGCTATGAACACAGTTGAGCATGTGTCCTTGTGGTATGATTGGAGGTTTCTCAGAAAATTGGGAATTAATCTTCCTCAAGACCCAGCTCTATACCACTCTTGGGCATATACGCAAGGAATGCTCAATCAGTGTGTCTGGTTTTATGTTGAGGTCTTTGATCTACTTGGACTTGACTTTTGTACAGGGTGATAGACATGGAACTATTTGCATTCTTCTACATGCTGACATCCAGCTAGACTACCACCATTTGTGAAGATGCTTTCTTTTTTCAGTGTGTATTTCTGGCTTCTTTATCAAAAATCAGATGTCCATAGGTGTGTGGATTTACATCTGGGTCTTTGATTCTATTTCATTGATCAACCTGTCTGTTTTTGTGACGATATCATGGGGTTTTATTACGATAGCTCTGTAGTACAGCTTGAAATCAGAAATGGTGATGCCTCCAGAAGTTCTTTTATTATACAGGGTTGTTTTAGCTATCCTGTTTTTTAATTTAATATTTTATTTTATAATTAACTTAATTTCACATATCAGCCACAGATTCCCCTGTCCTCCCTCCTCCCACCCTCCAGCCCTCCCTCCCAATCCATCCCCCATTCCCACCTCCTCCAAGGCAAGGTCTCCCCTGGGGAGTCAGCCCAGCCTGGTTTTTGTTGTTGTTGTTGTTGTTGTTGTTGTTGTTGTTTCCATATGAAGTTGAGTATTGTTCTTTCAGATTCTGTAAAGAATTTTATTGGAATTTTGATGGGAACTGTGTTGGATCTGTAGATTTCTCTTGGTAATATGGCCATTTTTACTATGTTAATATTACAGATCCATGAGCATGGGAGATCTTTCCATTTTCTGATATCTTCTTCAATTTCTTTCTTCAAGACTTGAAGTTTTTGTCATATAAGTCTTTCACTTGCTTGGTTAGAGTTACCCCCAAGATAGTTTATATTACTTGTGGCTATTATGAAAGGTGTTGTTTCCCTGATTTCTATCTCAGACCATATGTCATTTGTGTATAGGAGGGCTACTGATTTTTTTTTGTTAATCCTGTATCCAACCATTTCACTGATGGTGTTTATTAGCTGTAGGAGTTCCCTGGCAGAATTTTGTGGGTTACTTATGTATACTGTGACATCATCTTCAGACAGTGATATTTTGACTTCTTCCTTTCCAGTTTGAATCCCCCTGATAATACAACACATCCTAACATGATATACTAAAAGTGTGACGTGAGTCTTAAAGATGCTTAAGATGTAGACAGTAAAATGTGGGAGAAACATATATGTATAGGAAAGAACATCTGAAGACATAAGGATGCATGAATAAGAGCATGACTTGAGATATCTCAAGAAACCCAAGAAGTTTGATATGACTAGAATACAGGAACAGAGAACAAGATTAAGATTGTGAGAAGCCTATGGCCAAGAAATAATAGATCGTATTAATGATCTTAATTTTCATGTACATTGTTCCCAAGATTGTTGGTAGTATACTCTCAGACCTAAGGTTGTCTCAGATAATTACACCTAAATAATTACTAGTTGTTAATCTGAAATTCAAATTTAATTTGGTGTTCTATAAGTTTATCTGTTTACTATCCCCACAATCATGCTTAGTTTGGTCATGTGATATGTTTGAACAGCGAGTCTTTAGCAAACTTAATACAAGCATAGTATTTTTTAAAATTTAGGAATTTCATACATGCATAATGTATTCACATAATTTCTACCCTCCTTGTGACCTTCAACTCCTCCTGTGTACCTTCCTACTCCCTCTCTAATCCATGACCTCTTCTTATTTTTTGTTTATCCCCTCATTTATTTTTTCCATTTGTAAGTTATCCATAGTTGCAGTAAACAGGATCCTAATTCCCTGCATTGATATGCCTGATTTTTTTTGGCTAATTTTTTATTTAATTTATTTTTTTTTTCATTTTACATACCAACCACAGTTCCCACTCCCTCCCCACCTCCTGCCCCCCTACCTTCATCCACTCCTCAGAGGGGGTAAGGCCTCCCTTGGAGAGTTAACAAAGCCTGTCATACCAAGCTGAGGCAGGACGAAGCCCATCCCCACTGCCTCAAGGCTGAGTAAGGTATCCCACCCTAGGGAATGAGCTCCAAAAAGCCAGTTCATGCACCCTGATAAGTTGTGGTCCCACTGCCAGGGGCCTCACAAACAGATCAAAGCCACACAACTGTCAACCACATTCACAGGGCCTAATTCAGTCCCATGCAGGTTCCCAAGCTGTCAGTTCAGAGTCTGTGAGCTTCCACTAGCTTGGATCAGCTGTGTCTATGGTTTTTCCCATCATGATCTTGCCCCTACCCCAGCTGCTTGATCATATAATCCCTCCTGCCTCTTTTCAACTGACCTCCAGGAGCTCTTCCCAGTGCTTGGCTGTGGGTCTCTGCATCTGCTTCTGTCAGTAGGATGTAGGTTCTATGATGACAATTAGGATATTTAATAATCTGATTACAGGGAAAGGTCTGTTCAGGCACCATCTCCACTATTGCTAGGAGTCTTAGCTGGGGTCATGACCTCTTCTTTAAAAATTATTGTTATGTAAACATACATATATGTGTGTATATAAATCAATCTTCTGAGTTCATTTAGTGTTGTTCATATGTGTATGTGTTTAGGGCTGACCACTGAAATTAAATAACCTATCAGGGTGCTTGTCCCTTAAGAAGACTGAATCTCCTTCGTGCTGCAGCCATTAATTAATTCCTGTAGCTCTTCATCTAGCATTGGGGCCTGGTGATTTCCCCGATCCACACTGGCTTGTTAACTTATGTGGTCATTGTGCTGGTCTTATTTAGGTGATCACATTGTTTAGATGCCATGAATGTGGCTTAACTGTCACATAAAGAAGATAACCAGTATCTTGCAGCAAATGTCCTGGTCCCCTGGCCCTTACAATCATCCTTCCTCTCTTTATGAGTGGGCTCAGGGTACTCTGTTTTTATCTTTTTATTGCCTTCTCCTGTCTTGCTGATATAGTTAAGAGTCTAAACAGTAGACTGAAAAGGAGTGGATCCCTGTCTTGCTCCTGGTTTTGGTAAAAATCTTTGAAGTCTTCTCCATTTAGCTTTAGTCTGGCTATAGTCTTACCATACTTAGCCTTTATTATGTCAGGATATATTCCTTCTATCTCTAATCTACCCAGAGAGTTTGTCATGAAGGGGTTTTAGATTTGGGGAAAGGCTTTTTCTGTATTTTCAGATAAGAAAGACTACATGATTTCTGTTCTTAAATCTACTGATGCGATGGATCTCATTTATTTACTGATTTGTATATGTTGAACCATTCCTGTATCTCCAAAATGAAGCTGACTTGATTCTAGTGGACTAGCTTTTTGATGTATTTTTGAATCCAGTTCATAAGTGTTCTTGAGAACTCCTATGACTGTACTTATCATTAATTTTCTTCTGTGGTTATATATTAATGTGTTGAAGCTGTCAATGTAATACTAGCTTCATAAAAAGAATTTGAAATCATTTTTCCTTTTTTGTTTTCGAATAATTTGTGAAGGACTGGTTTCAGCTCTTTAAAGAGCTGCCAAATTCTTCAGTAAAACCTTCTAAACTAGGCTTTTTGTCAGTGGTGTTTAATTACTAATTCATTGATCTCATTGCTTATGACAGATCCATTTAAATTTTTGTCTCTTCTTGATTTAACTTCAGTAGATCATATGCGTTTAGAAATTCATACATGTCTTTAATGTTTTCCTATTTAGTGGAAATATAAGTTTTTAAATGTATATTTTTAAAAAGAGATTTATTTATTTATTATGTATACATTGCTCTGTCTGCATGTATACCTGCAGGCCAGAAGAAGGCACCAGATCTCATTACAGATGGTTGTGAGCCACCATGTGGGTGCTGGGAATTGAACTCAGGACCTCTGGAAGAGCAGCCAGTGCTCTTTAACGTTGAGCCATCTCTTCAGCCCTTAAATATATATTTTTATAATACTCTGAATTTTATTAATATTTGTTGGGATGTTTGCCCTTTAGTCTTTAATGCTTTTAATTTGGGCCCCTCTTTTCTTTTGGTTACTTTGGCTAAGTATTTATCAAACTTTTTAACTTTTCAAAGAACCTACTCTTCACTTGATGGATTAAAAGGCAGTTTCTATTTCATTGATTTCTGCCCTTGTCTTAATTATTTCCTTCTACCTACTACTTTTGAGTTTGGTTTCTTTTGCTTTTCCAAGGTGCTGAGATTCCTCCCTAAGTTTTTATTTGAAATCTTGCTGATTTTATAATATGAGCACTTAGAGCACTATTCCCTCTCATTTTGATATGGTTCTTGATCTTCTTTCTGTCATAAGAACTTTTAATTTATTTCTTAATTTCTGTGGTTTTCAAATCATTGCTCCTTCGCATCCTGTTTAATCTCCATAGGTTATGTATTTTCTGTGGTTTCTCCCATTTTCAATTTCTAGCTTTATACTATCATAGTCAGCTCTAATAAATAGTCATTCTTTTTCTCTATTTCTTGAGACTAGTTTTATGTCCTAGTAGGTGATCAATTTTAGATTACAGCCCAAGGACTGTTGAGAAGAATGTATTCTGTAATATTTTAGTTGAATATTCTGTAGGTATCTGTTAAGTCTCTTTGCTCTATGGTGTCATTTAGCATCACTCTTTCTCTAATCATTTTTTTTCCTGGACAACCAGTCTACTGGTGAGAGGGAGCTATTGAAGTCACCCAGTATTATTGTATTATGGTTAATACACGACTTTAAATCTAGTAGTATTTGTTTTATGAATTTGAGAGGTCCTGTGTTCATTAGGTGTATGTTTAGAATGGCAATGTCCTTTTTGGATCGTTCCCTTAATCAATAGGAAGTGACCTTCTTTACCTTGTCTCACCTCTATTAATTTGAAGTTTATTTTATCAAATATCAGAATAGTTACTCCTGTTTATTTCCCAGTTCCATTTGCTTGGAATACCTTTGTTCATTTTTACCCTGTCTTTGGTAGTGAGGTATGTTTCCTGGAGAAGGCAACAAGAGGATTCCTGGTTTGGCTTGGTTTTTTAATGCAATCTGCTAGTCTGTGTCTTTTGATTAGAAAATTGAGTCTGATGATCATTGGAGCTATTATTGAAAGATGTGTATCCATTCCTGCCATTTTGTTGGTATTATATTATTCTTTGGTATTATATAGTCTTCATTGCTTAACAAATATCTTAGCATTGTTTAATTTTCTCTAACTTCATGAATGTGTTTACATTCTCTTCTTCTTAAAGTATTCCTTCTAGTATCCTTTGTTGAGCTATCTTAGTGGACATAAATTCGTTTAAGCTACTTTTGTCATAGTAAGCTATTTCTCCTTCTATTGTGATAGTTTTTCTGGGTAGAAGCGTCTGTGCTAGCATCAGTGGTCTTTTGGGACTTAAACTACATTGATTCATGCTCCTTTGGCTTTTTAAAATTATCAATGATGTGTCAGATGTTATTCTGATGGCCCTGACGTTATATATGTGACTTGGGCCTTCTTTCTTGAAGCTTTCATTTCCCTTTCTTTTTTCTGTATATTTTGGAGTTTTAACTGTAATATGTTATGGGGTGTTTCTTTTCTGGTCCTATCTATTTGGTGTTCTGTGTGCCTCTGGTTCCTGGATAGGTATCATGTTGGTTTATTTTATGTCAACTTGAAACAAACTAGAGTCGTTTGGGAAGAGGGAACCTCAACTGAGAAAAATGTCCTCACTAGATTGGCCTTTGGGTAAGCTTGTGGTACATTTTCTTGATTAATGCTTGATGTGTGAGGCCCCAGCTCACTGTGGTAGGTGCCACCACTGGGCTGGTGGTCTTGTGGTATAAGAAAGCAGGTTGAGCATGTCATGAAGAACAAACCAGTAAGCAGCAGTCCTCCATGGCTTCTGCTTATTCCTACCTTGAGTTCCCAGTCTAATTTCCCATAATGATGGACTACAACTGTAAGCTGAAATAAACCCTTTCCTCCCAAAGTTGCTTTTGGTCATGGTGTTTATTTATTACAGCAACAGCAAATCTAAGACAGCCGTGTTCTCCCATAACTTTGGAAAATTACCTTCTATGATTTTAGGGAAAATATAACTATGCCTTTGTCATAGTATTCTTCTGTGCCCATATTTGCAAATTTGGTGTTTTCATAATGTCACACCGATATCATTAATTCCCTTCAGACACTTTTTTAAAATCTGTCCTCCATATGATCCACTCTATTGGTGAGTCTTTTCACTGTAAGTTTTGTTTGGCTTACTGAAAGTTTTACTTACAGTATCATTTCTGTTTGGTCTTCAGTATTTTTATCTTTCGTTGAATAATATTTTCATATCTTGAATTTATTTCCTTATCTCACTCAATTCCTTATTTGTATTTTCTTGGAATTTATTTGAGAGTTTATTCATGTCCTCTTTAAATTCATTCATTTATTTATTAGTTTCCTCTCTGAAATATTTGAAAAGCTTTATAATCATTGTTTTGAATTCTTTGAAATTTTATCTGTGTCACTGCCATTGACACCTATCAGTATAAGACTATTAATTTGGGGGGAGATATTTTGTCTTTTAATTTCATGTTTTCCACTGAGATTTGCCCACATGGAGTTAGTTTTTTAAGATGCTCTGGCAACCTGAGTGGAGTGTGTATATGTTTTGGTGCTTCATATTCTTTCTGCCTTGAGAGTCTTTGTTGGGCTCTGTGCTGCTCAATGTTCAGTTACAGAGAGACCTGGTGCTGATTTGTGCATTGTAAAGGCTTTCTGGGCTCCATACACAAAGGGAAAAGAAAAGGAAAAATGGAAAGGAAAGGAAAAGGAAAGGTTCTGGAGAGACAGACTACTGGATAAGTGCATGTATAGCCCTTGCAGAGGATCCACATCAAGACAAATGCCTGTAACTCCAGCTCCAGGGGGGTCAGATGTTTCTGGCCTCCACAGGTACCTGTAACCACATTTATGTACCCACACAGAAATACACAAATACATATAGTTAAAAATAATAAAATTAGTTTCTTTAAAAATAAAATAATGATCAAAATCACCCCCACATTCATTCTGAATGAAGTACAAACAGAGTATATGTTTTAAATTACATGCCAGACAACATTTTAAAGATAAAGATTCCCCTGCTCATTTTTAGTCAGCATCTATTTTGCCCTTGTTTAAAGTCTTTGAACTGTATAATTCCTATGCTGATCACTTCATATATGAGATTAGATTATTGATCTCCAACATGTAAAACCTGCATAAAGTGTGAATCTTAATGACATAGACTCTTCATAAATTAGCGTGTTAGGTGACCCAAAGGCAAAAATAAGTGAGGCTAAGATGTCATTGTTATGTTAATATAAATAAATTAATTGAATCATATGAAAAATAAAATTATGGTTTTGACCTCATAAAAAATTTAATGCTTACAAGCCAACTAACTGATTGGCTTGCATTTGTCACTTTCTGGCCAATACAAGTATTTGTGCAATAACTATTTATTGAGCACCTCTGATCAATTTCAGAGCCAACTTCAAACTTAATAACTGCATACCTGCGAGCGCTATTCCATCTCCCAGCTTCCTTATCTATAAAATGAGTATTTGCTTTATAGACTTGTAGACAGACTAAGCAAATAAATATACATAAAACACTCAGAACAGACTCTTTCTTTCCTTCCTTCCTTCCTTCCTTCCTTCCTTCCTTCCTTCCTTCCTTCCTTCCTTCTTCCTTCCTTCCTTCCTTCCTTCCATGTGTGTATGGGATGTAAGTGAAGTTTTCCAATCCCAGTAGACACTTTCAAATTACCACATGATGCTTTTATTGTTTATAAATGTTCAGCTGATAGCACAGGCTTATTACTAACTAGCTCTTACAACTTAAATTAACTCATTTCTATTAATCTACATTCTGCCACATGACTCATGGCTTTACCTGTCCTCCAGCATGCCCTGCTCCCTCTGCAGCTCCTGGTGACCCTCTGTGACTCCACCCTTCCTTATCCCATCATTCTCGGTTTAGCTTTCCCACCTAACTTTATCCTGTTCAGCTATTGGCCAGTCAGCTTGTCTAGTAAACAATCATAGTGACATACATTCACACAGTGTAAAGGAATATTCCACAGCAATGGGGGGCATAGGTATATATGTGGATAGGTATAAATACCTATACTGGTACATGAAGAGGCCAAAGGAGTATGTCAGATGTCTTCCTCTTTGCCTTAGTCCTTTGAGATAGGATCTCTCCCTACAGCTTGCCATTTTTTGACTAAGCCTGGCTGGTTGGCACACCATAGGAATTCTTCCTATATATCCCTCCCCCTGCAGATCTGGGCTTTCAGGCGCTTGCAATTATATTGGCTTTTTACATAGGTTCTGGGGATCAGATTCAGGTCTTTGTGCTTGAGCAGAAAGTGCTCTTTCCCACTAAGCCATCTCCCCAGATCCCTCCCCTTTCTGTGTCCAGCTTTTGCTGAGACTGTTCTCAACTTCCCTAGTTCAAGTGTCATCAAATGAAGGTAAGTTTCACCTCGGCTTTCTCTGATCATTGGGACTAAAGGAAAACAGCAAGAACAAAAGAACAAAACAAACAACAACAACAACAAAACCCCACCATATCCAGGTTTAGAATAAATACCACTAAACAAATAGTTCTCATCAGATGGTAGTTATCTTCATATTATCATATAATCAATCAGTGAATTCTATTTTAAGTATGTAATTTTACATTCACTTACCATCATTTACAAGCAAGAATTATGATTCAAGCAAACCACAGTCAAAGGGGTTGATATAATCGGCCTGTGCTTATACAGCCTAATGAATGCCTGGTAGTTCCAACAACCTAAATGACTGATGTCATTAGGCTCATTCTTCTGATGGATTTCTGATACTCCATGCTTTTACTTATGGCTGCCATATACCATTCCTACTGGTGAGAGCAACCCCATTGGATACAGCTTCTAATTGTCATACATGCACTATTTCATGTGGTTATCATAGGCCAAAACCATTATCTCTAGGTTTTAGAGACTGGGGTTCATCAACGTGACTTACTCAAGAACATATTGTAGTAAGTAAATAGCATAATGTCATAGTCATTTAACCATGTAGCATCAGAGGAAATAAAGGAAAGAAACAAAGTGCTAAAACTAAAATTTATTTCTGACAAATCTTTGAATGAATATTGATTATATTTGCAAAAATGTTGCTCTAATCGTAGTTATGAATTTAATTATCTCCATTCCCAGAAAGCAGAAAAGATAATAATAATCACATTTGAAGTGGAAGAGTCATGGCTGACAGGACACATAAGCTATTCAGAAAATAATTTAAGTGAAGTTGAAACCAATCTGGGCATACAGCTATTATTCTATTCACCATGGGGTTTTTCAGTCATGATTAATTGTAGAGGAAAGTGTTTGAAGAATATATCCTTTGAAAAAGTGACAGAGGTGAATGAACTCAAAAGAGAGCTGAAGATGATTCATATTATTGGAATATAAATTTCTTATGATCCTCAAAGACAGAATCTGATTCATTTCACACGGGCTGTATGCTACTGCACCTGCCTTTCACTTGCTTAATTCATAAGTAGTACAGGCACGGACTTCACACTTCATGAAGTAGTAACTGTGTTGTGTTCGGGTATTTTTGTGGTTCCAGAAATAATTTCTTGTCTGTTTAAAATGTTTTATACTGAATGTTTAGATGCTTGGGTAAGCAAAAAAAAAAGATTTTTTGACTCAAAATTAGTGAGATATTAAGTAGAAAGAGGGAATGACTCTAAAACACACTCTTTTCCTCCTTACTATAGTTATAGCCATGACTCATGTTTAAGACTCAAATTGTTCACATAAATATGACTTACCTGAAAATTTGTTCAAAATTCAAATTGGATTTTATAATGTGCATAAGAACAGGAAAAAAGTAAAATATAGTTTAGAGTCTATCCTGTAAATGAAGAAACATCTAGGTAACAGTAGTTAATTTTCAGGAAAGTGAATATAAATGTCATAGTCCTGAGGTATTTGATATAACACTCCAAATACCACCCTACCATCAACATCTTAGAACTTGCAATATCCAACTACATCAAGTATGATTACTATTATCTTTTCTACTTTTATAGAATGTATAAATTCAAGTGTGACACACTAGCCTATATACACACATTCAATAAGTTAATGCAAATGTTCAAAGGTCATAAACAAGATGATCAGAGACGGTAACTAGCATAAACAAGCATATCCTCTGTATTTTGGAAAGAGAAATCAAATGATAATGCTCGGGACAGAAGGAGAGCTATATGAATTGATTTGCAACAAGTACAAATGTCTTTAATAATGAAGATACCCTTTCCTCTCTTCAGCTCCATGAGTCAGCTACTGCTGTATTATGTCCTACTTCATAGCCAAACTTCTCAACAGAGTTGTTTGCCCTTGCTTCCAATGTTTTCATCTCTTACTCTCTCCTTGCTAGTCCCAAAATCTGTCATGAGTCTCTCTACATAATTCCTTGATGTGACTTCCTTGATTAGATCCATTTGGTTTACACTAGTAAACCGTAACATACAAAAGATAGTACCTAGGATTTTAACATCTAGAAAGTGGATAGCAAAGAATACTGGTCCAAAAGGCATAGAAAGTTGAATAAAGGTGGTACACAGCAGGATCCAAAAGATAACTGATTGTTACTGTAAAGCTACAGAAATGTTCTAATAATATAAGTTCAGGAAGATGTGTTATGTTTATATATTTCTACATTCCCTCTACTCCATGTTGTCAGGAGCCTTAGGAATCATTCATATGTAAGTGCGCACATTATCCCAATACAGAATCTAGGGAAATATATCTCTCTCTCCTCTCTCCTCCTCCTCCTCCTCCTCCTCCTCCTCCTCCTCCTCCTCCTCCTCCTCCTCCTCCTCTCTTTTCTCTCTCTCTCTCTCTCTCTCTCTCTCTCTCTCT
>CABHPR010109679.1:16732-45811 GCA_902168415.1 Peromyscus melanophrys
CTCTCTCTCTCTCTCTCTCTCTCTCTCTCTCTCTGCCCTCTCTCTCTTTGAAGAAACTGAGGTTTATTATAGGAATTTTCAAAAAATAAACCTAAAGTACAAAAAGTACTCAGAGGATTTCTCTGAAAACATAAATTTCAGAATACTGTTTCACCTGTATCTTGCTCTGTCTTGCATGGAAATGTTTCCCAGAGCTTAGACTCTTATACTTAATTTCGGGAAAGATGAATTACCTGCTTGTGCACATCATCAAAGGGTTAACAGACTTCAAGGATCAGGTAAAAATATCTCTGATTTTAAGTGTTCTGTCAAAAGGGGGTAAATCCATCAATTTACCTAAATTATTTGAAACAAATAATTTGAGTTTTTAAGATCATGTGTGTGTGTGTGTGTTTTGACTTAGCCATTTATATTTAATGGCTCATTGGTCAAATATTTTCTTATGGAAACCTAAAGAACTTTTCCATGAGAAATATACAACACTATCACCTTAAAAAAGTATATTTGAAAGGAAAAATATATAATAATCTTTAGTACCATCCAAGAAACCAGTAATACAAAAGTCATGTGGTAAAGGTTTTGCATTTTATAACAGTCTATTCAAAGTTGTATTGCATACAATTCCAGAATCTTCAGAAAATGCATATATTCCAACACAATCTGGTTTAATTTGGCATGACATTCAACTTGGGCACTGATATCTTCACAATATTCCAAGTGATTCAAGTACAGCAAATTTTGCGAAAAACTGTTTAAGGTTTACTTTCATATAATAAAAATTAGAGATCTCTTAAAAGAACATGATATCTTTGGTTCTCTTTGATTTTTTAAGATTGTTGATTGGAATCTGGTAGGTTTTATGTACTCACCCTCTCATCCTAGACAATCACATACAGATAGAAAATAAAAATATCGTGAAATAACGCATGATTATACATTAATATTTAATTCAGTATGTGTATATTTTCCTCTTTGACTTTATTTTGTATATAAAAATTTAATAATGGTATTTGAGGATTGAAAGACCACGTCTGCCTATTGTGCTATTTATATATTTGTTAGGCTCATGAATCTCTTAGAAACTATTAAGTGGAAAACATATATTAATAAAATTTATGAAACTATCTAGGACATAGCATACTTGGCTCATGACATGGAAAAGTAAAATAGTAAATTATTTTTTCTGTTTTTAAAATGTAATTAATATATAATTATATCATTGCCCTCTTCCTTTCTTCCTCCCACCATTCTCATTTTCCTCACCCCCACTCCTGGTCCCTCTCAAATTCATAACCTCATATTTATTACTGTTTTCCACTACACACACTCATATATATATATATATATATATATATATATGTGTGTGTGTGTGTGTGTGTGTGTGTACACATATATGAATATGTATATATATATATATATATATTACAGATGTATACATAAATAGAATCTGCTGGGTCCATTTATTGTTACATATGCTTAGGGCCAACCATTTTGGATTGGATAACCTATCGGGGGCTTATCCCTGGAGAAGACTTATTTGCTCTCTTAGCATTATTAAATGCCTGTATCTCTTTATGGTGGGGACTTGTAAGATTTCCTCCATGGATGTTAGCACATCAGCTGATGTTGTCACTGTGTGGGTCTTATTTAGGCAACTGTATTGTTGAGATTTAATGGGTGCAGTTCTCTGTCATACAAAGAGGACTCAAATAAACCTCCTGGTCCTCTGGCTCTTACAATATTTGTCTATCCTTTTCCATAATGTTCCCTGAGCATTAATTGTAGAGGTTGTGTTCTAGATATATCCATTGGGGCTGAGCATCCCATGGTCAGTTGTTATCTCCATTTTGACCAGATGCTTATTTCTGAAATGGTTTCCATTGGCTACAAAATGAAGCTTCTTTGATGTGTGATGAGGGCTACACCATTCATCTTAATGGCTCTTTCGGGTCCATGTTATCCTCATTCTGGAAGCAGCAGAGAATGGAATTAAATACATAGATCCTATTGTGATATTGTTTAGGTTTTAAGTCTGGCTTAACCATTACTAGCTATGTGAGCTAGCAAGCTCCATAGACTTTTCTTTCAGTTTCCTTCCTTACCTCTTAAATAGGAGTGATAACAGTACCCATCATGTTGGGTTACCATAAAGAATGGAAGGAATGCTATATGTTGAACACTGAGAACAATGCTAAAAATGTGAAAAGAACTGCATGGCATTTGTGATCATCAGTACTCAGTGATATGTTCTTTCCACAGGTTTAATCAAAACTCAGAAAACTGTATTTGAAGATTCTGCCAAAGTCCAGTCTTGGCTTGGGTTCAGGTCATGAGATGGGGAAGGGGCATTGGTGCCAAGAAATGAACTATCTGACCACCAGATGAATTTCACACAAGTGGCCAGCCCTGAATAACTCTGTCTTTATTTATACATCAAAAACAAGCATGTTTTTCCATAACAAACATGTTTTTTCCATCCTCCAATGTTAACCTCCATCAAAAACAAATATGTCAAATGTGTTTTTCCCAACATTTACATCAAAACATCTTTAAACCAAAAACACTTATCATTTTGCTAGCTTGGTCAAATATTGAGTTGGGTACATCCTGTCTTTACAAAACCAAAAGGTAATTCACATAGGCATGCATTTTCAAAAACAACAACTTTGTTCGAAACATATTTACAGAAATATGGATGATCTGCCTCTGATCCTGTCAGCAATGAATCAGGACAACTCCCAGGGTCAGAAGTGAGAGCTGACATCCCCAGACAAGAAACCCAAGAAGTATCAGCTCCCAAAGAATTTTAGGGGAAGATATTTGAGAAAAAAAAATGGGGTTTCCAGGAATGATCACATCTGTCCCATGCATTATTGACAAAATGACACTAAAACTGCCAAGAGAATCATCAATCTTACGAAAGAGAAGATGGCATGCAGGCCTCTTGGTCCCAGCAGTATTCTGCACTGTCCTGAAGTCCACTGGTCCTTGCCAAGTGAGACAGTCCCCGTGTGATTTTGCCTCATCTAGAGACCTGTTGGACAAGCATTCATATACTGGTCTGAAGCTAGGCTTCATGGCTCCCAACAAGATTCATATCTCAGTTCAGTGGCAATGTCTCTAAGAATATCTCTTTGCATTATGGTAAGAGGTTTATATAGGTGTTTAATTAAATGCTGTCCAGGAGACACTATTTTCAGATATAGTTTAACAATCATTTGATACAATAAATGTTTGGGAAATGCTTCAGAAGTTTGACTATTTTCTCACACATAATGAGGCTCTAGGCTCAAAGAATTACTTTCACTCTCCCAAGCATACAGATTTTAATTACTCTTTGTCTCTGGATCTCCTGTTCTTGTTTATAATGCCCTCCATCTAGAGAGAAGTGCTACTTATCCTTTAAGATACAGTTACGACATTGTCTCCTCCAAGAAGTCTTTGCTAACAGATAGATACTACCCACTCTCTCAACCTAGCAGCCAGCCCAGTAGTAATGTGAGTGAACTAGTGGTCACTGTCCTTCTTCTGAGTCTCTATGTACTCCCTTGTCATTACACATAGCCACTATCTTTTCGTATTATTTTCTTGTCTCCTTCCCTCATTAGCCATATTAATTCTTTCAATATAAGAACTGAAACTTCCCTCTTTATCTCTTGCATATGGAGTGATTGTGTTGGAGGGCAAGGCAGACTCAAGAAACGCTTGTGAATAAATGAACAAACATCTGCAAGCACAGCAGCATCCCTTCATCGCTTGGAATGTGTTGTGGAGCAAACCAAAGAAGGCGAAAATATGATCAATAAGCTAAAGAATGAATAATCTAATTAGAACAACAGAGCACAAATGCATACAAAGGTGTGAAAGGCAGAGGATCAGCAATTACTGCAATAAACTGTGCCATAAACAACTTCATAATCTTAATGATCTAAAAGAGCAAATCGTTTTTTCCACTCTTTCTTTTGTTCTCTTACTCAGCTTTGGGCTTGGTTCCAGGCTGCAGGCTGGCCTCGGGTTTCCTTTCCTAGCAGTTTCCTAGGGCAACTTTCTCATGGTTCATCACTGGAACAAAACAGGCAAGCCAACCGTGAATTCACTTTTAGCTTTCTGCTCACCTTTCCCTGGTTAAGGCAAGTCACACACGATGAAGAATCAACAGCACCAAAGGGAAAGGAAGTATGCTGCCCCACTGTGGGAAAGGCAGGAAGTGAATTTGTGTTAATGCTTAGATTATCACACTGGCTGTCCATTTAAAGTGCTAGGAGATGCCATGAGGTTCCTTGAACGAAAAATAAAAAAAAAAAAATTCGATGAGTAAGAGTAGTCTGGGAAGAGTTTTCAAATGAAACAACTCTCCAGCTATCCCATAAAAACAAAAAATACGCCGGGCGGTGGTGGCGCACACCTTTAATCCCAGCACTCGGGAGGCAGAGGCAGGCGGATCTCTGTGAGTTCGAGGCCAGCCTGGGCTACCAAGTGAGTTCCAGGAGAGGCACAAAGCTGCACAGAGAAACCCTGTCTCGAAAAAACCAAAAAAAAAAAAAAATACAGTTTGAATAAAAGGAAACACAGTAGTGTTCCAAAGAGGAGAAACTAAAGCAGGTGGCAACCTGGCAGGATCCAGAATGCAGTCCAGTGTGCTTAAGAATACATGAATGCGGCTAAATGGGGCCAAAGATCAGCCTCTTGTCTCTCAGCGTTTGTTTAGCTATTGGAGTCCTTGAAGCAATTAGGCCGCACGACTCTTGACTCAACTTCTTTTCTCATTTTCCCATACAGCTCCTCTGACCTCAAGTAACAATCAGGATTCCCAGTTATAAGTGAAAGAGTCGGAGTCTAGCTCTAGGTGGCTTCAGCATAATATGATGACAAGGAAAGCTGCTAAACTAGGGCAAGGAAATGGAAAGTATCTGGGAACCATAAGCAGAGTCTGATCCTGTCACGTAGATTTAACAAGAGAATCTGCGTCATCTGACAAAAACAGAATCCAGAGCTCATTCAGTGCCAACACTGGCGGTGTAGCTCAGCAGTGAGGCACTGAATGAGAGTGTCCCATGCCTGTGGCCCTAGGTCCAATCCCAAGTGAGAGAAACAGAAAGAGACAAGGTCATGCCATTAGTACTAGGACACTGTGGAACACTGGGACATGAACATTATTGGCCTTGTGTTCTTTCAATAGTGATGCAGCGCTATGCTGCAGCTTCAGCTGTTGCTTAGCTGTAAACATACCCTAAGTAGTGCCTGCTACCCATGCATCTGCTCTGGATCCGTCTAAACACTGAGATGAGTGCACCTAATTGGTTGATCTGAGGTCACCATCCATATCCCGGCTGCAGAAGCTGTTAGGAATTTTAAGTATTAGCGACTATTGTTTGGCTCTTAGTATCATAATGATAATTTCTTCTAAGAAATAGGCTCCATATCCACTCATATGGCTAAAATGGATCTAAGAACAGACAGTAGTTCAGAAGCTGGCAGTCAAAATCGTTTCTTTATGGGACTCTTTTAATATAAAAAATGAAAAAGTCAACCTCCACTTCTGTTTTTTTTATAAGTCTCATACCAACTTTATACTTTCTACCTCTGAAATCCCATTGGAATTTGTTTTGGAACTACTGTTTTCATACTCATCTCATGTAACTTTTAATTTCCAGAAATCATTCATTTGTCTGGAGTGTAAGCAATATGTGGACACTGACCATAATTTGTATCTCTAAGTATCCAATATGTTTATCCCAGATAATGCTTGTAGTGCCTCAATATGATTTTAATATTTTGATTTTTAAAATTTTTAATTAATTTTAATGAGTCTCGGGCATTTGAATACTTGGTCCCCCGTTGGTAGTGCTGTTTACGGGGGCTTGGGAGGTTGTGGCCTTGCTGAAGGAAATCCATCACTAGGGATAGGCTTTGCCAGTTGAAGGACTCCAGCCATTTCCAGTCTCTCTGCTCCATATTTACGGTTAAAATATGGGCTCTCCGCTTCCCGCTGCTGTCACCATGCTGCTCGCCGCCTTGCTTCCCTGCTTTGAATGACTCTCAACCCTCGGGAACCATAAGCACAAATGAACACTTCCTTCCATAAATTGCCTTGGTCATACTGTTTCATCACAGCGACAGAAAAGTAGCTAATACAGTACATAGATTAAATAATGGGTGTCTTTATGACATTTCCATACATGTGTCATAGTACTTGGTTCATAATTGTCCCCCATCATGCCATGTATCACTCTACAATGGGTCTTTTCCTATTCCCTGATAGTACCCCTGCAAGTGATTTTTATTAACTGACTAATAAAAAGAAAGAGTGCGTACTGGAGAAATGAAAGCTACAAGAAACATGTCATTCTAAGGGAGTCATACAAGTCTAAAGTAGGTGTCGAAATGAGTAGGAAAAGACAGACACAATCACCATGCATCAGGGGCATCTACTATGCACACGCCCTCCCAAGACCTGGCCTTTGATGACATTTCATCAGCACCTTCAATTTCATTGGCTATGGTAGGGATTCTACTAAGACTATGAACCTAGACTCTCTCCTGACCCAGAGAACTAGTTGTTAAACATTTTATTCATTTATCATTGGTTGAAGGAAAAAGAAATGCCCTGTATATTCCTCTCATTCTTTCAAATTAATATTTAGCAATTTAAATGTTAGTACACATATGTTATTTGTATTTTGCATATCATTCTTTCTAATGTGGATTTTCAAATCGGAATAATGTAGCTATGAGGAAATGGCATAATGTATGAAAGGATAGAGGAGTTAATGTATGCATATATTTTAGCTTAAGTTTTTTTAAGATGGAGCATATCTTAAGATGCCAATCAAATGAATATTTAACAAAGTGTTTTTTAGTTTTAGAAGACTAGATAACGATGGAGAAGATAAACCGATAAACAACTAAGAGAATGTTCCCCACTCCATCATCCTCCACCCCTTCCATCCCACGCCACCCGCCACCTGACAACTTCCCATTGTTAACGTGTATATTGTCACCTCAGAAGACTGAAACAATACTGCGGGCAAAGGACAGACACAGCAGTGCACCTTCAAATGAGCACTGGCATAACACAATGGAAAACCCCTCCCTTCGAGTAGAAAACAACCTATGCATCTCCTTTGGAACTGGATGAGTCTATTACAGCTTTCTAACCTCCTTGTTCAGATGTTAATGAAATGCTTTCCAGCGTGCTTTCATAGTCAGGATCCACTCAATAAAAGCTTTCCTGCTAAATGGTTGCATGGCATCAGCTGTGTTATTCTCCCAGGGTTGTGTGGATTCCGCTGCAATGTGTCCATCAAAGGGAACAATGCAGTCAGGTCTCCAAAGGACTGCTTTGGCCAGTGTTAAGTGGCAGAATGACAGCATTTCCCTTTGTGAGATGAAGGACATTCACACTTAAAAGTCTTTAAGAACAGAAAAACTGAGAGCAATGTCTGTAAAACCTTAAAATTAAATGCATGCTTTTCCTTTATTGTAAAGCATCTAGTTTCTGTAGAATGAATCTTGTTGATGCCAGTTTCAAGGTTGCTGTTCTTTGTGCTTTGAAACCAAGGTCAAACGAGAGGCAGCTCAGAGGCCTTGAGATTGTCATTGACAAGGAAAATAGAAGCTTTATAGCTGTTGTACTAATTAATCACTTCAAAAAAGGAGAAATATGAAAAAAACATGTATTTATGCATAAACAAATATATGCACATGCATTTAACCTGTCAACAGCTAATTGAAAATTTGCTTTGTGATCTTATACTTGTCATCATATACAGCCAAACGTCAGATATGTTTAAATATATGTTCTGGAGTTAGATGAGCATGGGGGAAATGTAGTTTCTTTTATAACTCTTCTCCAACATACTGTTATAGAAAAGGTTGCCTTTCAAGAAATCTGCACTTTCAGAGTTATTGCAATTAAAATGTGAGTCTGAGGGATAGCTCAGTGGTAGAGAACTTGCTTGGCATATGCAGAATGCTGGGTTCACTCTGTAATACAACAAAAATAATCCAAATTTTTTATTGTCAATGTGTTTTTAAAATCATTTTGCCAGTATGTTTCCCTGGATCCCTACATTACATAAGTAACTTAAGAAAAGAAATGCTTTTTTTTCCAATGTGTTTATCTTTTTTATATTTATTTCCAAATTTACAAACTGTATTTTGATCATATCCTTTCCCCTCCCCCAGCTCCTTCCAGATCATCTGTTGTGAATATTGTTCTGTATAAATAAAATGCTGATTGGCCAGTAGAAAGGCAGGAAGTTTAGGCGGGACAAGCAGAGAAGAGAATTCTGGGAACAGGAAGGCTGAGTGAGGAGATGCTGCCAGCCACTGCCATGAGTACCAACATGTAAGATACTGGTAAGCCATGAGCCATGTGGCAAGGTATAGATTTATAGAAATGGGTTAATTTAAGATGTAAGAACAGTTAGCAAGAAGCCTGAGCCATTAGGCCAAACAGTTTATAAGTAATATAAGTCTCTGTTTGTTTACTTGGTTGGGTCTGAGCGGCTGCAGGACTGGTGGGTGAGAGAGATTTGTCCTCACCGTGGGCCAGGCAAGACCAGGAGATAACTCCAGCTACAATCATCCCTACTCCCTACCCACTCAACTTCATGTTTTTCTCTCTCTTTCTCAAAATTAACCACAAAACAAAACAAGAACAAAAAAAAATCAAAACAAGCAAAAGAAAAAGCCAAAAAAAATTATAGCAAGACTAAAATGCATGACATAAAACATGGAATATGTTTTGCATTGAATAACTATTCCTGAGTATGGGGCCTATCCTGGATTGTGGCTGATACACCTAGTGACAGGCTGTTGCAGTAAAATGATTTTCCCTTTCTCAGCAGATATCAACTGACATCAGCTTCTTGAATGGGAGTAGGTCTTTGTATCCACTTCTCCAGCTCTGTGCTGGGATTTTTGTCTACCTTGAACTTGTGGAGATCTTGCAAACATTGTGCATTGTAGCTAGAGTTTTCCTGCCTGGCCCACAGTCAGGACAAATCTCTGTCACCCGCCAGTCCCACAGTCGCTCAGACCCAACCAAGTAAACACAGAGACTTATATTGCTTACAAACTGTATGGCCATGGCAGGCTTCTGGCTAACTGTTCTTGTATCTTAAATTAACCCATTTCTATTAATTTATACCTTGCCACGTGGCTCGTGGCTTACCGGCATCTTCACATGCTGCTTGTCATGGCGGCGGCTGGCAGTGTCTCTCTGCCTCAGCCTTCCACTTCCCAGAATTCTCTTCTCTGTTAGTTCTGCCTATACTTCCTGCCTGGCCACTGGCCAATCAGTGTTTTATTTATTGACCAATCAGAGCAATTTGACATACAGACCATCCCACAGCAGTGCATCACCACTCAACCCTCATCAGAAAAGCTTACTCTTGCAGTAGATGGTGATTAACAAATAGACCCACAGTGTTTCAGACAATGTACCAAGAGTGAGAGACTTTGGAGCAGTCTTAAGGAATGTCTTTATCAAATCCCTCTTAATGCTTAGGGATCTATGCAGAAGAGGAGTCTAGATTGTAAGAGCCAGAAGTGATGGTTGACTCCAAGAAAACAGCATCTATCCAACATAACAGTACTGATACTCAAATGAACATGTTTACCTTGAAGTGAAAAATATAACAATTAACATCAGGATGACACACATAGGAAACATTGCTCAAGTGTTTAAATTCAGAACTTGTGTATGAAAGCGAAGGATAATTATTCTGAGTTTTCTACAGCAAGCATTTCACGAGCACTTAATACACATCAGTTGTGGAACAATTTTACTACAGACAAAATGTATGTTTAGGTATTTTTAGAAGCAACAATCATGGGGCAGAGCATATTTACAGTAGATTCACAATGAACTCTTTGGGTTAGTTTCTCATTTAAATATTTCACAATTTTTCAAAACTTTTGTTATCTTAAAGATGTTTGACCTCAACTGAAATTTAGAAGCTGTTTTCAGGAAGAAATTGTATTTATTTATTTTTGTATAAGTAGCTTCATATTCCTATAAGAAAATAGACTCTTCTAACTTCAAAAATAGTCCTCAATGTAGTGACACACACTTGTAACTCCACCACTCTGGAGTCTGAGGCTTGATCATGCCTTTGAAGCCAGCTGGGATGTATAACCTGTTCAAAACCGGCCTGGGCTACACAGCATGGCTACATCTTCAAAATAAAATGACTACAGTAGCATTTCAACCTTCTAGGATGTTAGGAAACCAAACTCTCTAGATAGATAGATAGATAGATAGATAGATAGATAGATAGATAGATAGATAGATAGATAGATCCAATTCTTCATTACATAATGTTTTCTGGAACCCAAGCTCAAAGCAAAAATTGTGTAAGGTTATTACTATTACAGTTAATTAATTAATTAATCTAGTTAGTTAGTTAGTGTGTGTGTATGTGTGTGTGTCTCTCTATGCGCTGCACACATGTGGAAATCAGATGACAGGTTGCAGAAACATTTGTCCTTACAACGCATGAGTCTGAGAGACTGAATTAAAGTCATTAATCTTGTCAGGAAACACCTTCACCCATTGAGCCATCTTGCCTGCTGGCTCGTGTGTAAGGTTCTAAAGCTACAGCAATCACCAAAATGCCCAGCATTCCTCCCCTTGTGGAATTGTGGCTATCACAGGAAGGGAGCGCAATCATTTTTCTGACATAAGAAAATGTCAAAAGGCCAAGAACATAGAACTGGAGCTTAGGATGGTTGCTAGAAAGGGAAGCTTTTAAATCAGTACCGGACTGAAAGGAAAGATTAACCAAGCTAAAGAAAAATGAATGGAATTACAAGTAGCAGGAAGAGCAATTGTTGAGAAAAACAAAGGGCCTTGGAAAGAGAAGAATTTATTGAATTGTGTCCAGAGTATAACATCTGAAGAAAAACTGAGAAGAGCTGGCTCTAAAGGTGCAAACGCTAGGCCCTCAACTCCCTGTGAGTTTTATAAAGCTCAAGAACCAAAGGGCAGTCACAAATCTCTGCTCAGCTTCAGTAATGAATCAGGTAAAGATGTGAGGCTTGAAATCAGCATGCTTACCACTTAAAAATGTAATGAGCGTTTCAAGGACAGAAGGATGCTAACTAACCCTCAGACGATAGTGTGTTGGGCTAATAACCTGAACTAGAATGGCGCTTGTGGTGGTGGGAATACTATGATCTGGAATGAGAAGAGATTAGTTAGTGGGACCAGTAACACCAGGGATTGGTCATACATAAAAAGCAAGGATAATATAGGTCTATGCCAGAGTTTCTTCACCTTGACACCACTATCATTTTGGTTCAGGTCATTTTTTTTTAATTTTCAGGACTGGTCTGTATGTTGAGGATGCGTTAGCAGCATTCCTGGATTCTATTCACTAATTAACAGAAATTTTCTCCTCATGATGACAACCAGAACTATCTGCAAACACTGCAAATGTCCTCTGAAAGAGTATGATCACCCCTTTTTGAGAACTATTGTTAATTCAAAGAAGAGCATTTCTGGTGTTAGTTCTGCATTAGAATCACCCGAAAAACATTTAAATTACATTAATGTTCTATATTCATCATCTGTTCACTAGGTCAGCATCTCAGAAAATAAAATCACATGGTTTTCTAAAATAATTTCATAATGCAATTAAATTTGAGAGAGCTGTGGATATAGCTTTTATTTGGTGGTGGCACATGCCTTTAATCCCAGCACTTGGGAGGCAGAGGCAGGTGGATCTCTGTGAGTTCAAGGCCAGCCTGGTCTACAGAGGAAGTTCCAGGACAGCAGCTACACAGAGAAACCCTACCTTCAAATATGTGCCCCCAAATAAAGAAAAAAGAAAGAAAGTCTCAATAGACTAATATCAAACCTTTTGATAGATTTTAAGCATTTTGAAGCAAACTTTTAAGCATTCTTTTGTTTCATAGTGAATATAATGACTCAGAACCATAACCATGAGCATTTGATAAAGCTGATATATAATATTTAGAAACCGCCGTAGGTGTTCGTACTATGGGGCAGGGAGGCATGCAACTCTGCACCAGAAGACTTCAAACTATGATTCATTGTTTATTCAATGCTTAGTTTTCAGATATTTTTGACCAGTTTAATAGATTATGGCATTTGGGCTCATCTCATATTCTTATCTGTCCTCATATGTATTTCTTCATCTCTTCCTTGAGCCCTTCCTTGCCTTAAGCAATCTTTATTCATTACACTTCCTAACCCATAAAACTTTGGGGTTTAATCAACTATTGCTATGGAATAATCCTTCGTACACTGTAAATATATGTTACTATGATTGGTTTAATAAACAAGCTGACTAGGCAATAGCTGAATAGGATAAGGCTAGGCAGGAAAGTCAAACAGAATGATGGGAAGAAGAAGGGAGGAGTCAGAGGAGTTGCCAGCAGAGACAGAGAACCAGATGGGCATGCTGTACTGAGAAAAGGTATCAAGCTACATGGCAAAGCATAGATAAGAAATACGGGTTAATTTAAATGTAAGAGTTAGCTAGTAACAAGCCTGAGCTATCAGCCAAGCATTCATAATTAATATAAGCCTCAGTGTGCTTGTTTATTTGAGAGCTGCTGGCAGAACAGAAACTTCGGCCTACAAACTATAGAACGAGAAAATTTCTAAGCCAGATTATACTAAATGAGCAAAATAGTAATAAACAGCTTTCAAAGGATTAAGAATGAGGGACTGGGGAGACATCTCAACAGTTAAGATCATTTGGTGCTCTTATAGAGGATCTGAGTTTAGTTCCCACCACATGCTTTGGGCAACAGCTCATAATAATCTGCTACTGTAGTTACTGGTGATCCAATGCCCTCTTCTGGCTACCATGGGCACTGCACTCAATGTGAAAACACAAGTGTGCACACACACATACTTAAAAATAAGGTAAATTATAAAAATTAAAATGAAGATTAAGAATGAGTTTAATAAAAATATAATAATGATTAGTATATGCAGAATTTCACAACTCAACTCATTCTAAAGGCCTAGTATAAGACAAGCATCAAACAGACATGAGAAAGTGTAACAACATTAAAGATAATAAAGTTCAGTATCTATTCTTGTTTTCAGAAAAGTTAGAATTATCTAGAAATATTAGACTTTTCTAAATATATGAAAATATTTTTAAAGTTAAGAGAAAATATCATAAGTTCTGGTCAGTTAAGATCTAAACAAGAGTGGGGTATGGTAATATATACATATAATACCAGCTGAGACAGGAGGATCAAGAGTTCAAGTCCAGTCTGGGCTATATACAGACACCCTATCTCAGAAAAAAAGACAAAAAAAAATGCCTTCCAAAAGCACTACTACTCAACAGAGAAATAGTAGTTCCAATGTTGAGAAAAATGGAAGATACATACGAGCCATAAACTCTAGAAAGGAGCTAGAACAGTAGGTATCCATAATTTTTGCTAGATATTTTTTCTTCCTAAAAGTTAAGAAATCTACTACTGCCACTCTATTAAACCAGCATAATTCCTAACTACCTTCTAAAACTAGTCCTTATACCCACAGATAAGTATAGCTATCACCCTTCATCAAAGAATCTATTTACAGCAAATGGAGACCATCACAGAAAACCACAACTGGATACAATACAGAGATTGACAGATCATTGAAATTCCAGTTCCAGTGGAATCTACAGACCATCCTTGAAATAATGTAATCATATATACATATATAAACAACAAAAACAAAGCCGGGCGGTGGTGGCGCACGCCTTTAATCCCAGCACTCGGGAGGCAGAGCCAGGCGGATCTCTGTGAGTTCGAGGCCAGCCTGGTCTCCAAAGCGAGTTCCAGGAAAGGCGCAAAGCTACACAGAGAAACCCTGTCTCGAAAAACCAAAAAAAAAAAAAAAAAAAAAAAAAAAAAAAAAAACAAAAACAAACTCAGCAGGTTGTATTTATGTATTTGTCAATTTCTCTCTGTCTCTCTCCCATTCTCAACATGCCCTTGCAGCTAATAATGATGAACATGGAAATTTGACTATAGAGTCAATGCCACTTTTCTTGCAATATTGTAAATACTAATAACTTGATAGTTTGCAAGGGTTGAAGAACATAGAATTCCTGTGTGCTGATGGTGTGATGAAACATCATTTTAATAGCAGCAGTTATCAGAATTTTATATAAGTTGGACTCAGTAAATTATATTCCTGCGATAGTTCTTACACGATAATCATATGGTTTGTGGATTGTTTTCAATGATGAAAACATAGTCCATCGCTTCCAGATGTAGTCCAAAGTAAAAGTAGTAGTGACAGTAGCCCAAAGTAGGAGGAAAAGACAGAACCTAAGAGTCGAATTGAAGTGGTTCAGAGCCCTTCATGGTGGGGAAGGAGCAACAATCCAAATGAATGCCAGATCAGAGGATCTTTGCAAAGATCAGCCATCCAGACCTGTATATGGAGCAAATGACATGCAGCAAGTTTGTCAAAAAGAGCAAAATCAAGGTGCTGTGCACTAAGGCCAAAGAGATCTGGTTAGAGAAGATAATCACAAGGAGAGTGACCAGATGGGATGGTTGCTACGGGTTGGAGGCCAGCCTTGTCAACATAGTGAGTTCCAGACCAGTAACTGTTACAGAGTGAGACCTGTCTCAAAAGATAAAACCAATGCATGCACATGATACATATGTATACATGCAAGCAAATACTCATACATATAAAATAATAAATCTTTAAAAAATAAGAAATCCAAAATAAACAAAGCCATAAAAAGCATGCTGAATTATGGATATGGGAGTGGCTCGGGAGTCTCCCACCCCTAACAGAGGACCTATGGATGACTGATGGCTTCTGGGAGATGGAGAGTCAGATTTTTTTCTTTAAGGGTGTGGTCCCTGGTAGGTCAAACCTTTCAGGAGGTGACTTCCTACCCATGCTTATATTGGTAGCACTAATTGGACTCAGTGGATTATAAGAAAGGAGGGCGGGTATTGGAGGTGGATATTAGAGGAATTAAGAGGAGTAGGGAATGGATGTGATCAAACTGTATTGCATGCAACTATAAAATTCTTAAGGAAATAATAAAACGTTGTATTTTAAAAACACACTGAAGTAGACAATCCAGTCACAGTGTGTGATGACATATGCAAACAATTCTATGATCTTGACCAGCTCTTTGGGAGGGGTGGCAATGTCGTTGAGTTCAACTACCTCGTTTACAGGTGATTTACTGGGCTCTGGTTTCTACAGAACTGAAAAGTTCCTCTTCAGGTTGAAATGTAAAGGTGACTATCTTCACCCAATCACCCCGGTCCAGGGAAGCTATGAGAGCGAACATATCACTTGGTTATCCAGCTTCTATGATACATGCTTGTGTGAATATGTCTCTGTGATGTGTGGTACTACTGCACTCAAATCTTCAACTACTTAAGCCTGTAGAACTATATCCAGAACACTGACCAAAAGCAAGGGGGTCTGTATATGTGTACCAAGGTGACACTATATGTGACCTCCAGTGATCTGACTTGGAAGACAAAACAGGCTGGGACCTGAAGTACAGTGGAGGTCAGCTGGCTACTTTGCACTGACAGAGTGACCTTGTTCAAATCAGCCAATAATGTTGACATGATCTGATGAGCCCACCAATTAAGGACAGAAGGTTACAAGTGCTACTTCAACTAGACCATGTTCACTGTGTGGTCAGCACCCAGCTGCTGCTACAGCTGCAGGAATGTGACAGTCATCTTGGAGCTACAGTAGCCTCTCTCACAAGGTTTCATCACTTTTGAGGCCTTACCTCAGGAGAAGACATCCTACAAAAATATCTCCCCAAAGTGTGTAGTTCACTACTTCCTGTAATAATTCAGTCCCTTTTCCTCTAGCCACCCTTGCTCTCAAGCCACTGTTACTCCTGTTAGAGGCTGGGTAGGAAGAGGATGCCCTCCCATTTGTCACGAGGTCTACTACTTACGTGGGAAAGGTTAGCGTCTTGGCTATAGCCCTGCTCCCCACCCTTTCCCCCATTTGATCCATGACATTTCCAGTCATAGTTCATTTTTCTTCTCTTTTTGTTTGTTTTTAGATAAAAGTTTTAAGGAAGAAAAGAAAAAAATCTAATAAAAGAAAAAACAGTTCAAAGGAGTGAAAACATGGAATTTCATATTTAGAAACATCAATAAAAATTAAATTAACCATGATCCATCCATAGCATGGAATAGTGCAAAGTTATAATTAGAGTTATTTAGGTGATAGAAACAGAACACACGTATTATGATGGAGATAGATTCCAAATATACAGTTAAAAACACAAAAAGATCATATTTTGTCTAGTTTGTTATCCTTCTTTGTCCTGCTTCCCTGTTTGTATCTGTTTCCCCCAGGACAGTTCCTTAATAAATCACTTACATACGAATCCTCATGTCATGGTCTATTTTTAGGTGAGTCAACCTAAAAGAGACTCCAGCTGTGGCGTGGTATGTAGAAAGGAAATCTCCACAATATACCAATAAGGGCTGCTGAAGAAATCCTGCTCATTTCCTCTATTAAATGAAGCACTCCCCTGTGCAAAAAGGAAAAGGATCAAAACAATCTGTGAGGAGGCTGTACAGCAAATAGCCATAATGCAGTTATCACTGGGAATTAGCACAGAGAGGTGAGGCCATTTTTACTTATTTAAAAAATATCTGCATTAATTCTTTGAGAATTTAATGCATTGTAATTTTATAACTCCTCCCACTCCTCCTCTTATTCCCACCAGATCCACCCCTACTTCCTTACCACCCCCAATTTTGTGTCCTTTTGAAAAAGTTAACTCAACTCAAATTTGTGTTTTTGTGTACTTCCAGGAGCATTAAATCCAGAGTGACATGTTGACTTTTAGAGCTGCATTGGATCAGGGTGAAGAGTGAGGTCAAACACCTTTATGTTTCAACCTGAAGAGGAACTTTTAGATGCTGTAGAAACCAGAGTCCACGAAGTCACCCATAAAGAAGCAATTGTTCTCAACGGCTTTGTCATCCCCCTAAACAGCTGGCTGCAGTCAGAGAATCACCCATATATGTCATCACATACTGTAACTAGATCCTCTGCCTCAGTATTTTTAATATAGTATTTTATTATTTAAGAATTTTTAACGCATACACTATATTTTGATTATATCCATCCCTCACTCTTCCCCTTAACTACTCCAAGATCCACCTCCCATCCCCCAACTTCATATCCTCTGGGTTTTTGTTTGTGTTTTTGTTTTGTAACCCACCAAGTCCAATTAGAACTGTCCATGTATGTATGAGTATGGGGCCATCCACTGGAGAGTTTGACTTGCCAGGAAACACACCCTTAGAGAAAACTGACTCTTCTCCCCAAGAAGCCAGCAGCTGTCCATAGAACCTTAGGAAGAGGGGTTAGTAAACTCCTTCTCATTCTGTGCTTGAGTATTAACCTGCTTAATCTTGTGCCAATCTTCTGCAGGTATTCATAGCTTCTATGTGTTCATGACTGAAGCGGTCCCGTCATAGCCAGAAGATAGGTTTCACTCTAGTCAACTCTGACATCTGGCTCTTACAGTCTTTCCATCCCCTGCTCCACAATGGTTCCTGAGCCTTGGGGAGGTGGGGGTGATGTAGATGTCTGATGTGGCTAAGCACTCCACAGACATCTATTCTCTGAACTTTAAGCAGTTAACTACCATCTCTTGCATACACACACACACACACACACACACACACACACACACACACATCTGGTAAGATCTGAGAGCTGTACTAATCTAGGAGTACTGAGATACAAATATTCAAGGACAGCAAGCCATTGTCAATATGCTATATCCTGTAGTGTCTGATCTGGTCCCAAGATGAAGGGCAGCTGAATCGAACAGACAGGGAATAGCAGCCTAAGGAGGAACATGTCCAGGGTAAGTCTGAGGCCTTGCTGGAGTCTCATCCCTGTCCAGGTTGGAAGAAGGAAAAAATAATAATGGTCACAGTCCAGCCTTCAGGGGGATGTTGGGATCAATGGCAAGACAAAGACTATTCATTGGTTGTAATAGATACGATTCTATGGTCCTCAGGATGGGTGAGGTATAAGTGATCATCAAATATTGGCCTTATAGGCAAAGACTCAGGTGGCAGAAATGTTAGAATGTGAAAACTTGTCAAGTAGATGTTAGTATAGCCTTTAGAGAAAGTCACTATGGAAACAGTTCAGCATTAAAGGTTGAGTTATACCTTCAAACCCAGCAGTCCCATCCCATACATGGGAAGAAAAACACTCAGCAGTGTTCTTTATAAATACCACACTCACAAACAGCCTGTTAGAGCTTAATAATACAATAAAGTGCTGGGAATGTAGCTCAGTGTAAAGCATTGCCCTAGCATGCACAAATCCCAGGTTCAGCCCCACTACCTTCCACAAAGTAGAGTAATGCCTTGAAGACTGTGATGCCAATTATATAGCTGGTGCATGTCTGTAATCCCAGCACTTAGGAGGTGGAGGCAGAAGGATAAAGGGTTCAAGGCCTTCCTTGGTTACGTGCTGTTTGAGGCCAGCTGTAGGTCCCAGAGCATACACTCAGCTTGATTCTACTTCAAGTTCAAAAACAACAAAGAGCATTGCACCAGGACACTTGCACAGCAAGGTTATAAAGACAGACAGTTGCTCAAGGTCAGCCTGCTCTGCATAGTGACTTTTAGGCTAGGCAGGGCTACAGGGAGACTTGTCTCGAAAATAAAACAAAACAAAACAAAATAAAAACTTCCGCCAATGCTAAGGAACTGTTGGAAGACATTGCTAGCTGGTCAGGGGTTGCAGCCTCCCCATGGCCTAGCAGCTTATCTCAATAAGCTCAGCAAAATGAAGCTCCCTCCCTCCAGCAGAACTTCCTACCTCTACCTGCTCTTATCTGGAGAATGTCCCTGGGCCTGGAGAACTGACCTTATCTAAAAGCTGTCTCTAAAACCAGATGCCTGATTCATCTTTAGCTTGACCCTTGGCACAGATCCCTGCTAAGAAGACTTGTGCTAGGGGCTCTGCTATATATAAGCCTTGTGATAGGAATGTGCTACTTAATGCAAATTGGGGTTTGTCCCCAGGCTCCCCAATTATATATATTCCTTATTCTCTGGAATAAAGTCTAGCTGATTCACCAAAATCTCTCCCAGAGTGCTGTCTCCATTCATGGTCACTGGCCGCTAAAGCTTTCTGTGGCCCTTTCTGCCTCTTTCCCCTCTTGGCCCGGTGGCCAACAGGCCGAGGGGGAAAGAGGACCCCCACAAGGAACACCCACTGCCAGTTCTAAGACATCTGTTTAATAATGCAGGCTGCCTGGGTTTCAGTCTTACATGGAACCACATTCTGTAGTAACCCACCAGCACCAACGCCTACCAGCCATGTTGCTAAGACACATCATCTGACCACACAGGTCTTTTTTGTTTTTAATTGTGTGAAAGGGGTTAATGATTATCCTGATCTCAGATGCTATGAGCATTCAGGTGGTGAACTACATGCAGTGAGCCCCAGTAAGCGTTATCTGCACTCTGGTCCTGTGTATCTGCTGTTCTTTCTATGCAGAACATTCTCCCACCTGTATAATGTACACCTTCCTTCTAAAGAAGGAAGCCTCCCTGAGAGGTGGTTCTGATTTAACCTCCTGCCATCTTCCCATCATAGACAGCCTTCATCCACCCATCACTTACCCCAAGATTCTAGAGTCATTGGCTGCTTCCTCTCACACTGTCTTGATTTGAATCTGAAATGCCTTCCCAAAGCCCCTGTAGTAAAAGCATGGCTCCAGTGTAGCAGTGTTTAGAGGGAGAGCTTTTGCAAGGTGATGGGATCATGAGGGCTCTGGCTTTGCCCAGCAAGCTTTTTTGTTCCCTGGCTGCCACAAATTGAGCATCTTTTCCCCACCACTTTCACCATGAGGCAAATTACCTTGCCACAGGCCTAAAAGAAATTGGGCCAGGTAACTGTCAGCAGAAACCTCTGAAACCGTGAGCCAAGAAAAAAAATCTCGTCTTTGAGCCTTGTTATTTTGCCACAGCTACAGAAAGCTAATGTGTTAGAAAGTCCTACTAGCTACCTTCAGAACACACCTGGCATCTGGATACCTCTTAACTAGACAGAGCATGTGACTACTTCCCATGTGGCTTCCCACTTCTAGCTTTTCATCTGCAGCAGTAGAGGTCAAATCTTGTCACTCCTCTTTGGAGCCCTCCCTGTCACATTTATAATCAAAGTCTTCACCTTTGAAAGGCTTTTCAGAACCTGACATCTCCTTGGACCTGCTCCAGCCCCACTTGGCTCTAGATGAGAAGCCCTTCTTCGAGGCACATGCATGTTTACCCCACAGACACACCCTCAACTCTGTTATATGGCTTCCCTGTGGCATTTAATGTGATGGGCACTTTCTTATTTGTTCACTGTCCACTTTGCAAATGAGACTGTGGTTGGGATCTTGCTTTTTTTAATTTATTTTTTAAATTACACTAATGATATTCATTAATTACACTCATGATATTAATCACATTTGTGGTATTCATAGATTACATTAGCAGTATTCATTCAATTATTTATATATATGTATATATTTTTTAATTTTAAATGCCGAATGTCATTTATTGAAGGGGAGAGGAGGTCTTAAATACAGGCTTACAGCACAATGGGAGGACCCCAGAGGGCAGAATTTCACTACTGAAGTTTTACAATCTTGCTTCTAATCTGTTAACGCCCATTATTCAGGATACAAAGACAAGGAACTTCCCTTAAGCATTCAGGAGGGTGGGACCTGGCAGGGAATTAGCATAGGGAGGATATCAAGGTCAAGGTTCGCAAGCAAGGCAACAGTTACCCAAAATGGGGGCCAGGGCCCTACAGGTCCCCCTTTTATTAAAAAAATGAGCTTCTGACTTGGGTTGCGTGGGACGTCAGCAGGTCACCTTACCCGTCATGGAGATGCCTGCCCAGGCCACACAGATGCTCTGTCTTAGGTTGGTGAGTGCCCGCCAGGCATTACCCATCTCTGAATACTCATTATCATACAGGCTCAATCATGTGTGAGCTGCATAGTTAATTGCTGCCAAAGATCTCAAAGTGGCGCTGGGCTTGCAATCTGTGTGTTTGATACAGAAAAGACCAACAGAGGTCCTATCTCACCCATAGCCAGTAGGCTAAAGGCAACTGAGCCATTCCCTTCCTTAACGAGCCATACTGTACGTTGGTGTCCTTGTAAGATAGTATCCCAAGAGCAACTGGAACTTGAGTTTATAAATTTATAATTTTCAAAGCCAATCGAGATGTATATAACTACTGAATTAAATTTATCATGCCCAATAGAATGAAAGATTAACTAACTGTGGTAGCTACTTTTGTTGCCAGGGTCTCCATTGTGCTAGCTGTAGTAAGCAATTATGAAATGGTAATCCCAGAAAGAGTAGCAGTGGTGGGCACCATTGCTATAACAGCAACAGCAGCAGCAGCAATGTCAAATTCTCTTCTGGATTGTGTGAACATCCACTGGCATGGATACAACTCTAGTAACACGTACCACCAAGGCCCATTTTTCTTGATCCCAGCACGACTTTAGCTGGCAGCTCTTCTGGAGAATCCAATCTCATGGCTACAGTTCCTAGGCTTACATTAATGCTTGCCAAAGCTGGTGATATTGGGCTCTCAGTCTCCATTGGCATCAGAAGGGTAGATTTTTTCATGAAGACCCATTAAGTCTCTGTCATGTTGGGCTTCAGCAGCAGCCATAGGGCACATTCAGTGCTCAGGAATCCAAAGAGGAACCTCATTGTCCTGAGGAAAGACATAAACAGAACCCCGGGGCCACACCAACACTAGATCGGGTCTCCTCCACGTGCTAGTGGAAAGATCCTTCCATCGCTCCAGAGGGTGATTTGCAACAGGAGCTCTCCAGTGCTTATCTGCATCGGATATTCCAGCAGAATCCACCAATAAACTCCAGCAGAATCCACCAATAAAAAATTTAAAATATATAAAACAAGGGAAAGAATAGAATGTGGAGAGGAATGATGATGAGTCCCTAGTTCTCTCTTTTTTTACTGTAGTAAAATATTTGTTTGTTTGTTTGTTTAATATTTCAAATTTTTCTTTTATTTTTATTTATTTTTTTATTGTTTAAAATTAATTAATTAATTTATTTTTCTATGATCAGCTTGATAGAGTTTTATACCTTGGATCTTGGGTGTCCTGTTGGTTGGTTGGTTGGTTGGGTGGTTGGTTGGTTGGTTGGTTGGTTGGTTGATTTGCCAGAGCCTCACTATGTAGCTGAATCTGGCCTTGAACTGTGATCCTCCTGCCTTAGCCTCCCAGTAGTTCTAGGATTATAGTGAGCCACTTGAAGACTTACTACTCTTGTATTTCTTGTAGAAAACACAGATTGAACATTTGTCCCATGCTGGCCATAGGTCTAGAGGGCCCCCTAGGAGCCAGACCCTTGCTGATGGTAAAGTGCTTAGGTACACATTGGCCCAGCTGGCTAAATGAGTATGAGGGAGCTTGTGGTGTAGGAGGCAAGTTTGGGTCTGTCCTTGACAGTATAACGTTAAACATGGCCCTCACCTTCTTGTCAAAGACAAATTTTGTGTGTGTGTGTGTGTGTGTGTGTGTGTGTGTGTGTGTGTGTGTGTGTGTGTGAGAGAGAGAGAGAGAGAGAGAGAGAGAGAGAGAGAGAGAGAATGTGTAGCTTATAAAATTGTAGGTTTCCAATGACTTTTCAAACATCCTTAATCTTAGTTATCCCTCATCTAACACCATCCTGTGAACTACCTTCTCATGCCTCTCCCCACTTAATCCTCCCTCCTCATAATCTCCCCGTTTCCCCTTCATATTAATAGTTCTATATTGCCTGGATTTTTCATGGTAAGTGTGATTTCAAATATTACAAATATGCTAAAAAAAACTTACAAATTTATTGCATGGCTTTGTCAGTGCATTTTATCTGCATAGCAATCATTAAAAGGGGTTTGGATCTGAAAGCAAGCAATGTGTTCCCACAGAACTTTAACAAAATCAATGTTCAGATTCTCAATCTCTAATATGTACTGTTCTTTAAAATTTATTATACTGACCCTTCCTCTACCTGCCTTTGAAAAATCTAACTTTTGTTGCTTTATTTCCCCATCTTAAATATTGCTACAGTATATTTCCCCAGAGCACTGAAACCTCTGTGGTGCCCAAAACAGAATAATTAGACATATTAGTTTTGCTCTTGGGGAAACAAACAAGTTCAATGACTAAGTAACAAATCCATTATCGTGACAGGTAATTTCCAGTTTTTGCATTCAACAAAATGGTAGGATATAGACCTCATATTGAACTCTAACTCTTCACAGCTTCAACAAGAATTTATCCAGAAACATTAGAAACAAATCAGAAAAAAATTATTTGTAGTTATTACACTCATTTGACCTTTTGGATGAGAATGTGGCTCAGTGGTAGAGTATGTGCTTAGAATGCTCAAGGCCCTTGGTTCTATCCCCAGCATTAAAAAGAGATGCATTTTAATCAGTTATGTTTTCTATTTATTGTGTGTGCATTTGGATGTGGGCACAAGAGTGACATGGCATGTGTATGGAGTTCAGAAGACAATTTTGAGAAGTGAGCTCTTTTCTTCCATGTTGTTTTAAGGACTGAATTAAGATCACGAGGCTTAGGAACAAGCATCTTTTATCTATTAAACTATCTCACTGGCCCCATTTTTAATCAGCTCTTTACTTCTAATGTTTAATAATTATTTATTTATATAATAAATATTTATTTTGGTTTTTCATGTCATAATAGTAATTGTACAGATAACCCATGGAGAGGAAAACTTTTCTTCATAAAAATTTCTCTCTATGTAGCCCAGGATGTCATGGATGTCATTATATATACAAGGCTAGCCTCAAAATCCTGCTTCAGCTTCCCAAATTCTGGAATTAAAGTTATATATCACCACATCTTGCTTAGAAGGAAAATATTTAAACCTAAAGATGATGGAAAAAAGGAAGTCATTTTATTTTCGTATACATTTTTATAATAAAGTAGCATAACGCCTTGCCACTGAATTTGAATGCACTGTCTGATAAATATGTGAGATAAGGCAGTGCCTATGTTATTTTGACTGAACAGTTCATAACTTATATATATTTCAGTACATCTTGTTGCATGTGGTATATATATAGTATTTTTCCAATTAAAGAAAATACGGACGTTTTTAAATGTTTTTCAAAGTGACACAGGAGTGGGCAAGATGACTCAGTGGGTAAAGTCATCTGCCCCCTAGCTTGAAGAGATGAGTTCAAACTCCTGGTGGAAATCAAGACCAAACTCATGCAAGTTGTCCTCTGACCTCAAATTATTCTGTACTCTCTGTCTCTCCATTCCCAACACATACACCAAGAAAGAAAGAAAGCAAAAAGGGAAGGAGGGAGGGAGGGAAAAAAGAAAGCAAGGAATGGTGGAAGGAAGGAAGAGACCGAAAATAAATTAAAGAATTAGAGGCATAGTAAACTGTCCCAAATAAAAAGCAATGCCCTTATTTTTAAATTGACATTGACAGTTTATGAAACTGTCCATACACCACTGTGGTGGTCCGTGCACTGTTTTGTTTATGGTAGCGGTGTAACTGTTGTATGTATACTGAGTAGCTAATGATAGCCGGTACATTTTTATTACAGTAAGTGTGGCTCTGTGTTCAGGGAGAGCAGTGTTCTGGGTGGTGGGTGGGTCCTTCAGAGCTACAACCACTACAAAATTAAAGCCTTAAGGAGAGGTTCATCAAATTATTTTAGTCAGCATCAAGTAAGGAACAGTCTCTTCCAGGTTGGGGACTGTTCAACTCACAGGTTGTGGTACCAAGGTGACCCTGCTTAGCTAGGTTTGAAGTAGCAGATTGTAGCAGCAAAGGGGCAGGAAATAGCTGAACAGGTTAGGAAGAAACATCTTCCAAGAACATTCTGCTCTGGAAACAAGCAAGGGAGTCTGCTTTCTCTGACCAATTACCCATGACCTTTACAGTCTGCTTCTTAGAATTCTGCTGTCTTCCATTGTGTACTATGAACCCACTATTCTGTTAACTTCTGGGAAGAATGTTACTAATACTTGATAGAGTTCTGAAATTTAGCTTTATATTTAAATGCTTTCATGTCTATTGAAATAAGTATATCAAGAAACCCAAATAGAAATTTCCATGTGAATCAAAAACAAATGCCACTCTGGTTCACTAGGTACCCAGCCAAAGGAGGAATTTCTTTCTAAAAGCCATTTCCAAAAGAATTGAGAAATTAAACAGAAAAACTTAGACACACTCAATGGGATGATTCACTCTTCTAATCATAAACATATTTTCTGAGCACTGACAGGGGACAAGGCTAATTATTTTGCATAAAATATATTAATATTCATAACAAGACACCTGACACTGCAGGATTCTCACAAATTTGAAGCTAGCCAACACCGTGTTTTAAGACCTTATCTTAAAGCAGCAACAAAAATAAAACTCCTTATAAGAACCCTGTGTGGTAGGTACTATTTTATCACCATTTTGCTAATGAGGAAATAAAGCTAGGGCAGTTAAGTAACTTGCTCCAAGTCCTATAGCATCAGGAGTCAGGACCTTAATTTCTTACTAGATTGTGGATCTGGGAATTGAATGAAGGTGTTTACCATGATCTCAGTGGTTGAAAACAGGCTGTTTACCTTACAAAGTCTTTACTAGAACCTCCCAGATTATTTATTTTATCAATTTATGCTCTAAAATCCATAATGTAGTTTTCTATTATAGTATTACTGTGGTGAATGTTTGCATGGGAAAACTGGCAAGGTGACCCTGTGTTGTACAATGTTTACTTTCACACATGTATTTCTTCAAAGTCTGTCTCTCCTGTTTTTTTATTATGTGTGTATTCATGTGTGTGCACATGTGCCACAGAATGCACGTGGAAATTACATGGCAACTAACTTAGTCGAATCAGTTATCTCCCTTCACCTTTATGTGGGTCCCAAGGAAAGAACTTAGGTGTCCTCAGGTTCGTATAGCAAATACTACACCACTGCTCCATCTTACTGGTCCTGTCTCTCCTTTCTGTTCCTCAATTTTCCTAAATGTTAAGGTCTATTGCCTGGCCATATGATTTCTTTGTTGTTACTATTGTTAATACTTTTAGTTATTATACACAAATAATGGTTTTCATTATAATGGCACACAGATGTATTATTTTACTTTGCTCATATTCTTCTTCTTGTCCCCTCCTCCTAATCTCCTTCCCATCAAATAGGCCCCTTCTGCTTTCACATCTAAGCATTTTAATATAAAATGAAATAATTACTCAGAGGTGCCTTCACATTGTAACTTTGAAGTTTTTAAAAATTTATTCTGAAAGGGTAAATGGGGACTACTCCAAACTCATACCCTTAGGGCAGGAAATAAATACAAATCTTCTAAACTAGTTTCCAAATTGTCATGAAAGAAGAAAGCCAAGAATTAATTATAATAACGTTAATGAGGTTTATCAAGCATTTGTCCTAACAGCAGTAGAGAAAACATGTGGAGGCCATTCAAAACCCACGTATTTTGTGGACTTGTTATTATCAATATTTGTTTAGGCCAATGTTTGTTCTACACAGTGGTGTATCCCTAGCTCTTGACTTGCTATTGTCAATATTTGTTTAGGCCAATGTTTGTTCTATACAATGGTATATCTGTAGCCACTTTCTGCTTTTTTTTAGAACATGGCAGATATAAAATGGGTGAGAGAGGTATAAAAGAAACTCGATCTATGGCATCCCCTTCAGTATACCTCACTTCAGAGCTGCTCACGGTTTGGTCTTTAGGATAGTTATGGCATGTGAAGTTCTTTTATCTCTTTGTCTGTTTGGTTTTGCTAGTCCGTGACAAGATTATGCACAGAATTGGAAGGACAAGCAAATGAAAACATTAATAGGACTTTTAAAATGCAGCAACACCTAAGAACTCCTTTTTTAAAAATTTTATTTATTTATTATGTATGCAGTGTTCTGCCTGCATGTAAACTTGTATGCCAGAAGAGCGCACCAGATCTCATTATAGATGGTTGTGAGCCACCATGTGGTTGCTGGGAATTGAACTCAGGACCTCTGGAAGAACAGCCAGTGCTCTTAACCTCTGAGCCATCTCTCCAGCCCCAAGAACTCCTTTTTATTGTGATTTTCAAAACCATCAGACCATGATTAATTAAAATTATGTTACTGACTTTTTTGAAGCATCAGGGCCAATATTAAAAATAGGGGGTGTTGGTTCAATCTATTTTTTATGACTTGCATAGAAAGAAAGTTGTCCATGACAAAACAAACTTACCACCAAACAGTTCTATCTTCTAACTCCTTTCAGTATTGAAAGTTTGGGTTGGTGAATGGAAATCTTGCTTCCATCATTAACTTGTAACATTTTAAACATTTTAATCACCATCCTACCCAAATGTTTCCATGATCCATGATTTGTGTCTGAATAATACCTGTTTTATTTTGTTTTGGGAAGTGCTACAGATTGAAAACAGAAACTGACACCAGGGTTATGCTGATTGGAATGTAAAATATTCCCACAGAGTCATGTATTTGAACAGCTGGTCACCTGCTAGTAGTGTTGTTTTAGGGGGTTATGAGTCTTGGATGGAAGAGGTGGACCTTTAGGGACAGGCTATATTTGAAAATATAGCCCAGCTCTACTTCCATTCTGACTCTGTGTTTCAGCCTCAGACAGCAATTGCCATTCTTTCCCCACCCCCATGGAGTGTGTTCCCCAAAGCCAAGAGTAGAAGTAAACTTCTCTCTTCATTTCCTCTGTAGTTTGCACCACTGACTTATAACACTTTTCTCTTCAGCCATTTTGGCATAATGAAAGGGAAGGAGGACCACAGAATTCGTACCAAAGATGCCTGGGAACAGCTGTGAGTAATGGTAATAGTACCAACTGTGGTTTCCATTGTTGGTGGTTAGAAATACAGCAATGGCAAAATTAAAAATCTGCTGTGGTCAGTCAGTTCCCATGTGTTGCCATAGCCCATGATTTCTAACTGTCTGAATCATCTTGTTTTGTTTTGTCTTGGGCAATACTGGAGACTGACGCTAGGGCTTCTTGTATGCTAAGCACACAGGCTATGACTGAAGTCCTGTCTGTGTAAGTCTTGAATATCTGGCATTTTAGCTGTCTACATATAAAACTTGATCAGTATATCAAATGCAACCAGTTGTTTACTGTAATATATGACTTTTTATTTCTTAAAAAATACTGTTGATATATCATTAGCTTTAAACATTAGCATCTTATCAGCTAGTTAACACCAAAAAAAGTCACAACACATTCAGTGGCATATAACCATTTTCTCTCTGCTCACACATCTGCAATTTGACTGGGCACTCAATCATCTGTAATAGGTCCTGACAGGCTTGGTGCCAAGCTGCAGATTTTGACCAAGGGAGTTATGTGCATCTCTAATCTCCTATTACCAATCAGGTGTGATGATGCATCCCTATATTCCCATCACTTGGGAGTCTGAGGCAGGAGGATTTTCAGAAGTTAGTGTCCAATCTGTGCAATGTAGCAAATACAGGGTTCTATGGCAAGATAATGTCTCCCCAAACTCCGTTTTACATGATACAGAAGCACACGAGAGAGAGTAAGTTTTAAAGAGTCAGCTGAAAACTGGTACTAGCATTTCTGCCCACATTTCAAAGGCTAAAGCAAGTGCCCTAGCCAAACCTACTACATCTAGTGGAAATAGCTTTAAAGTTTCATATAAAAGGTAATGGATATTAGAAGGAACAGAAAATTGAAAAACATATATCCATTAAGAATATTACTATAAAAACGTTTCCATGAGGGCCAGGACTATGTCTGACAAACTCTATTGCAGTTTTCCCATGCAAACCGCCTCCTTAAAACTTAGTGAAGTAGGCCGGGCGTTGGTGGCGCACACCTTTAATCCCAGCACTCGGGAGGCAGAGCCAGGCGGATCTCTGTGAGTTCGAGGCCAGCCTGGGCTACCAAGTGAGCTCCAGGAAAGGCGCAAAGCTACACAGAGAAACCCTGTCTCGAAAAACCAAAAAAAAAAAAAAAAAAAAAAAAAAAA
>CABHPR010109682.1:0-31590 GCA_902168415.1 Peromyscus melanophrys
ACACACCTACTGGCAGGCTGCCCCAAAGCACCTAGTGTAGTGCTCAGCACAGGGAGAGATAAAAATGCTGTTGATTACTTGCCTAGCCCTGTTCTATGTGTCCAAGGAAGGTGGGCAGCCATTGGCCAGGATTCAAAACTGTCTTTCACTGCCTGAAACTGTAGGATTTGCTCCCTGGAGAAACACAGATATTCTTTCCACAACTGCCCAAATTGTACTATGGAGAAGGCACAAGTCATTTCCTACATTTTGTTCATTTTCTTTCTTCTCATTTTCCAAAGCCATTTCTGTTTGAATAAATGTTATGATGCAGAAGATTATTGACCATTTCAAAAAGTCCTTCCTTTGGAGAACAGGGTGGCATTCACTTTGGTCATAGCTTTGACATGAACATTTTAAGGCAGAAAATGTTAAGGGAAAAAAAAGTCACAAAATGATGTCAGGGTGGAATAGATGAGCAGGTGAAGATTGAGTAATTATTAAGAAGATAGAATATCACTTAGCCTATTGCCCAGGTATCTCTAATATAAGACAAAATTAGCTCTGAAGGTAAACATTTTATATCCTCTTATTCTTCAACTTTTAAAAACTAGTCCAGGCACAAATTGGCATTTATCCCTGAGATTAGTAAATGGTCTTTCTCTAAATCTTCTTCATGCTCTATTCCAAAAAAAGTAACTGTTTTAATTTACTCAAAGCAGCAACCAAGAGTTGAGTGTGTTTTTCTGCCTATCACTTCTCCTTGTCCTGTTGACTCAGACCTGAGGATGTGGTCAGAGCATGATCACAATATTCCTGCCGACCAGGGTTAGTGCGGTCAGGTCAAAGTGGTAGCTGTAAGCACATCCTTAGCTTCACATATTTACTGTGAGTGCTGCAGATGATGAATGACGTCCATGAGCTGGGCTACAGCTCTCTCCCACCCAGCAGCACTGGGCAGACTCTGAGAATTGCTACCTTTACTCCTGCCCACGGTGCTCACCTGGTTAGGTTTCCTTTTCGTCCTTTCAGAAAACAAACACTGAATGGACTGGGAAATATCTTAATTGCAATCTGCCCAATTTTAGACCAGAAGAGACCTCAAAAATCAGAACAAGAAGGCTCTTAACCTCTGTAAATGAGAAGTTAGTCTAAATTACATCAGCTGGGATTTTCATTTTCATACGCTAATATTATGCATTCCTACAAAAGCCGGGCACTTAATGTCATGTGAATGTCAACGCAGGTTGAATTATCACCTTTATCAAAACAATCTCTACGCACACTAAGTAATGCAGGTGTTCTGTGAGTCCTGGAAGGGGAAGGATACAGTAGTGGAGAGGTTCTGTAGCTGTCTCCCTGATGAAGGTGATCCGAGACTTCATAAAGAACACTTCGTATTTGATGAGACCAGTTGCTGCCAACACCCAGCATGGATTGAGCAGACTACAAATCAGAACCAAAAATAAACCATGCATCTAAGCAGAGCCCTAGAAAATGCTATACAATTGGTGATTTCCAAGAACATCTACGGAGGCCTTCTGGCAATACCACTGAGAATTTTGATATGAGATATCTATGAGGTATTTTCTAGCTGCCATCACTGTTTTCAGGGGGAGGAGGAAGGAGAGGCTCTCTAGTAGTTCAGACACTAGGTAATATTAACTCATAAGACAGCTTGATTCATACAAGATGGAAGATTATTAAGAAGTCAAATGTAAGCTGCTGGCTATGGATAAGGAAGTATGTAATATACTGTTCACCTTGGGCCCCTTTGGACAGAGATGGGTGACAATGACCAGATGGGAGACCAAGACAACAGACAAATCTGGGCCTGTCCAAAAACAACCAAAAATAATGGTCACTCTGGTGACAAGTCCATAGCATCAGAGAAGAAAGGTCAGTGTGGTCCAGGGCAATCTGAGGAAACTTTCATGTTACATGAAGTGGGGAGGATTTGGGCTGTATCTAAAGGACAAGTGAAACTGGAATAGCAAAGTTCGGTGTTGCAAGTGAGACTACTACCTGAGGAGCTGGGCTTCCCATTGTGGTTGTAGATGGAGAGAGACAGCAAGACTGGGCAGCAGCAGCACAAAGATCAAATACCTGTGTTGGAGACAGTCGAACAAGGTGTACCTTGTGTGTGCCAACTCATTTCAAATGGCTGCTGAGAGTCAATTTCTGTTCTCAGCAGACACTCGGCAATGTTGGCCATGGGCACAGACAAGGAATGCAACACCTCACTGCCGTTTAAAATTATCTTTTAGTTGGGCACAACTTTGAGTGGTGTTAGGCTTTAAAACCTTGGTAAGGGTGACCTAAAGTTTTTAAATTGTTGGCTTTTCTCTGATTTTTGAAAGCAACATTCAGTCAATGGTAGACTTCAGTAGTGAGGAAGGAAACTAGTCAGAAAAGCCTATTATCCAAAATGACTCATATTACATCAGAAAAGTTTAACTCAATGCTAGAACTTTCTTAGAAAGACAAAAAGTTGTTGTGAGAAAGGGCACAGACTGGCATATGATGTTAAAATATTAATATTGGTAAACATTCATTTGTTTAGATTTAATATAAAGCTTAGAAAATAGATTGTAGAAATAGGCAGGAAGCTGTGCCCCTAAGGTAAAATGCAGTTTTATAGTTATGAAATTTTAATTTGACTGCTTTCTCAGTAATTGCTCATGTTTGTAGCAGCAGCATGCTAGCAAGATAACGGTCAATCAAACAGACACCACCCTGTAAATGTTCTTAAGAAGCCTGTACTCTTTCTCCTGATGGGAAAATGGCACTGCTTCCAGGTCTTAAAAGATGCCCAGCTGAAAAGCAGAATAAGAAACTTGACGGTAGGACATCTTTATAGATTCCCATTTGCCTCTCTTTCTCAAATGAAGTTCCTGGTGGGAGCTGGAACTATTTTTTTTTCCCTCATGAAAATGGAAAATCTGTCACATCATATACCAAACTGAAAACAGAATATGCGAGATTCTCTTGAAAATCCTGTTGGTGGCTAGGAAAAATTAGGATGTGCTATGACTGCGGACCTGGCAAACATTTCTTTCATGGGTGAGTGAAGGACAGAAATAGGTCCCTCAACGTGTGAAAAATCTCCCGTCTCCTAAGTGAAGAACAACAAAAGGTCCTCTCTCGGTCTCTGTCTTGCTCTGAGCTCCCTGTAATTCCTCTCTTCCTTTTGTTCTTTCTTGTTCCTTATTTCCCACACTCTTCATGGCCGTTGAGAAAATGCCATTAATAATGGGTACAAAGAATAGTGCTCGCTGCGTGGAGATAAACTGGGGATGACAAAATATCAACTTCCCGCTGCTCAATTGAAAGCCCTATCTGTACAACTGGTAATTACTTTTAATTTAATTAGGACTCCTGGTATTGTTTCTATCTCATAGATTACATTATAACATGTAATGTGTTAAAACAACAAGACAAATTGAGGCTAGAAAACACAGAAAATATTACCTTTTTGCTATAAATAAGGCCACACTTTCACTCTTCCAAAAGCCCTCATGTACCTTTGCTATAAGATAATTATGATTTCCCATACTCCTTTAGTTTGAGTAAAAAAGAATCTTCCACAATCTAAAGAAAAACTTCATCTCATAGGCTTCTAAAAAGAATGTATTTAAACTCTACCCTTCCTCTCTTTTTCTCTCTCATGCAGAACAAATAAATGATTTATGCCCCTTGCACACTAAAACAAAATCCATATAACTAGAAAGAACACTTGTAAGTACTATGGAGAGAATATGACCCTGCTGTTGCATGAGGGTATAAAAGTGGCTTGCAAAGGCAGCATTTTAGGCAGAAACCCACAGTGCCTCATGGAACCAGGCAAAGATGCCTACTTAAGATATTTGCTGACTCAAAGGGGATATGGGTGATCCATTCCTTTGTGAAAGACTTAATTTGTAAGACATTTAATTTGGGTTTCCATATGAAATTCACAAATGAATTGTGAACTGCTATGCAAATGCTCCAATGATGATCTAAATAAAGTATATAATGCAATAAGAACTGAATACTAGGTCCCTGAGAATTTATCTTCAAACACAGGTAAGTTATAGAACAGATAGCAGAATGATGAGCTGGAGACAGAGAGAGAGAGAGAGAGAGAGAGAGAGAGAGAGAGAGAGAGACAGAGACAGAGACACAGAGAGAGACAGAGAGAGACAGAGAGAGAGGGGAGACAGATTTCTTGAGTCCAAAGTTCCCAACTGAGTTTAAAACTGCTGTCCAAATATAAAGTTTGAATAAATGCCAGGTTAAAATATAACTGGAAATAATATTTCATCTTTTACTTAATTAGAACCTTCAATTTGTAAGATCTGTGGATTTACTGGATTTAAAATTTATCCTGAAATGTTTATAGACAAAAGAAAATAAAGACCGCTTCGATAACATTTCCCTTTCCTTAGATGGAAACTCCATGAGCACACGTCAGTTTCTTTTATTTTATTGAAAAGAGATTTTCTTCAAACAGTATATCCTGATTAGTTTCCCCTCCTCCTCTTCCTCCCAGATCCTTCCCAAGTCTCCTTGATCCAGATCCACCTCTTTCTGTCTCTCATTAGAAAATATACAAGTGTCTCAATAATAATAATAAAATAAAATGAGATCAATTAAAAAACAAACAAATCAGAATATAACAAAACAACAGAACAAGAAAAAAAGATCCAAAGAAAAAGCACAAGAAATGTCTACAGAGGCAGAGACACACATGTTCACACACAGAAATCCCATAGAAAACCCCCAACTGGTAGTCATAGTGTACATATGCAAAGGACCTGGAAGGTAGAACAGAAGCCCTGACTTAGCCTTATAAGACAAAGAACCTCCAAAGATGCCATTGAGTTCACTTTCTGCAGGTCAGCTACTGCTGGGCATGGAGCCTGCCCTTAAGAGTGGTTGATTTGTACTTCCCTGATGACTAAGGAGGTTGAGCAATTCTTTAAAGGTCTTTCGGCCATTTGGATTCCTCTGCTGAGAATTCTCTGTTTAGATCTGTACCCCATTTTTTAATTGGATTGTTTGGTATTTTGTGGTCTAGTTTCTTGAGTTCATTATATATTTTGGAGATCAGCCCTCTGTCAGATGTGGGGTTGGTGAAGATCGTTTCCCATTCTTTAGGCTGTCATTTTGTCTTATTGACTGTGTCCTTTGCCTTACAGAAGCTTCTCAGTTTCAGGAGGTCCCATTTATTAATTGTTGCTCTCAGTGTCTGTGCTACTGGTATTATATTTAGGAAGTGATCTCCTGTGGTGATGCATTCTGGCCTCCTTCCTACTGTCTCCTGTATCAAGTTCAGTGTAACTGGATTTATGTTGATGTCTTTGATCCACTTAGACTTGAGTTTTGTGCATGGTGATAGATATGGATCTATTTGCAATTTTCTACATTTTGGCATCCAGTTATGCCAGCACCATTTGTTGAAGATGCTTTCTTTTTTCCATTGTACAGTTTAGGCTTCCTTGTCAAAAAAGACCTTCTTTGTTCATAGGTGTGTAGATTAATGTCAGAGTCTTCAATTCAATTCCATTGGTCCACATGTCTGTCTTTATGCCGGTACCAAGCTCTTTTTATTGCTGTAGCTCTATAGTAGAGCTTGAAGTAATGGATAGTGATGCCTCCAGAAGTTGCTTTATTATAAAGGATTGTTTTAGATATCCTAGATTTTCTGTTTTTCCATATGAAGTTGAGTATTGTTCTTTCGAGGTCTGTGAAGAATTGTGTTGGGATCTTGATGGGGATTGCATTGAATCTGTAGAATGCTTTTGGTAAGATTGCCATTTTTATTATGTTAGTTCTAACTATCCATGAGCGTGGGAGATCTTTCCATTTTCTGACATCTTCTTCAATTTCTTTTTTCAAGGACTTAAATTTTCTTGTCATACAGGTCTTCCACTTGTTTGGTTAGAGTTACCCCAAGATATTTTATAGTATTTGTGGCTAGTGTAAAGGGTGATGTTTCTCTGATTTTCTTCTTGGAGCATTTATCATTTGTATATAGGAGGGCTACTGATTTGTTTTTCCCCTAGGTCCCTGGCCTATCTATTCTCACATTCTTGACCATCCAAGCAACATTGAGTATGGGTTCCATCTAACGGAGTGGGCCTTAATGCACATCAGATAGTGGTTGGTGACTCCCACAAGCTTTGTGTCACCATTGTATCTGCCTATCTAGCAAGCAGGTAATTCTTGTAAGTGGAAGGGTTTGTAGCTGGGTTGGTGTTTCCCATTCTCCTTTGGTAGCCTACAGAGTATCTTCCTGTACCAAAGACACTAGAATGTAGGGGTGAAGGCTCTGTGTAGGCACCAGCTTGACTTCTGCATGCTCAATGAATTGTGCGGTGTTCTCTTCAGCAATAGAGTCTTGCTGTCAGTTTGTGGGGACCACCAACAGCCTGGCTTGTTTGGGGGTGCCCACAGAACCCCTTTGGCCAAAAAAAATCAATTAGTTGTAACCCAATCTTTATACTGGAAGCTTCATTTGGTGACAAGCAATGTCCACTTGAGACTCTGTCTCCCCCCATTATTTGGCAATTTCATTTAGATCATCTTCATATATATTTTAGGATGTTTCTACCGTATCAGCCTCCCATACTAACCCTCAAATGGCCCTCAATTTTAACTGTCTCTCCATGAATTCTCTCCCACATTCCCCTCTCCCTTACCCCTCCCCAGTTGAGTCTCTGGTTTCAGAACTCCCCACTCCAGCCATGAATAACTACCTCTTCCATATCCCTTTGCTAGGGAGTTCTACCTGTCTATCCTACTCCCTTATTCTATTACTAATCTCTGATTCCACAGATTGTAGCTTGGTTACCATTGACTAATCAGCTAATATCCACATAAAAACAAATATGTACTGTATTTGTCTTTCTGATCTGAGTTACCTCACTCAGGGTGATCTTTTTTTCTAGTTCCAATCATTTACCTATGAGTTTCATGATTTTTACAGCTATGTAATATTCCATTATCTAAATGTACCATATTTTCTTTATACATTCATCTGTTGAAAGACATCTAGCTTATTTCCAACTTCTGGTTATTATGAACAAAGCAGTAATGAACATGTTTGAGCAAGTGTCTCTGTGGTAGAATGAAGTATCATTTTGGTTTAGGCCCATGAGAGGAATAGCTGGATCTTGAGGAAGACTGATTCCCATCTTTTTGATGAACTGCCACTTTGATTTTCATAGTGGCTATATAAGTTTGCACTCCCACCGGCAGTGGATGTGTGTTCCCCTTACTCCACATTCTCACCAGAATGAGCTCTCACTTGTTTTATTGATCTTGGTCATTCTAATTGAGATCACAAGTAATTTTAGTATTCAAAGAATTTAAACATTATCTTGTAGAATAGCCTCATTTTATCTATAATAAAAACCAAATTCTGACAAAAAAGAAATTAGAATATACAAATCTGCAAAACAGAGAAAACTCCAAATCACGGTTGTCCTTTTTAAATTCAGAGTAATTTTCCCTATATAGCACAGCTACTGTCCATGACACTAACTAGAATTCAAACAAGAGAACTCTTGAGACTTAGTAAAACCTTCATAAAATTAAATAATACATAGTTTTGATATTTTTATCTTTGGGGAGAAGGGATTTTGTTAAGAGACTTTAAAAAATGATTTTAAGTTACCTGGATGCCCTAGCTGATTATCATAATTTCTCTGTTTCTAGAATAATGAATGCCTCTTTGGCAAACTCATACCTTCAGCCTGGTATAGCAGGGACAGCTGTTGCCCTATTTGAAGCCCAAGAAATCAGCACTGTGAGCCAGTTCCTGCAAGACAGAAGACTTCTGGCAAAAATGGCAATGTTCTCTCACAAAAATAGCAAGCCATCATCTGTATGGAGTGAGGAAGGCTGAGGACTGCTGCCAACACGAGATTTCACAGTGCTGACGGGAAGTCAGTACTAGATGGGACGGAAATTTCAATAAGGGATACTTTAGATTTAAGGAAGATGTAGAACATGCTGGGTTCTAAATATTTAAAACAATTGCTTAGGCAAGCTGTGATACTTTCCTCAAAAACATCCAAACATTTTTTTTGTTAAATATGCAACTGCAAAATGTTGTATGCTAAAATAAAATCATATTTTAAAACAAGGCTATGTGATGATGTACATTCTTTTAGAGGTAGCTGCAGGACATTTTTTTTTTTTACCAAGAATTAGAATTGAAGAGGAAGGAAAGCTAGACAGGAATGGTGAGATTAAAGATAGATTACATTTATTTTCAACAATATAATACAGTGATTTTAGAGCCCCACTGATCTGGAGCTTAAAAATACATTACACATTCTTCTGGAGAAAACAACTGGACTGCAAACTTAAATAAGTAAGGAGGGAAATATGATTATCAATTTAAAAAGTTGATGTCATAACTAAGAAAAAAGAACTTCAAAGAACATTATTCTAATAAAATCCTACAACACTCCATGAAACAAACAAAAACTTTGAAATATGCCCAAATTTCTTCATGCAACTTTGTGTATAAGCCAGATCAAGTATAAAAATGAGAATATCACTATATTTCTTAATTACTAGTTGGGAATTCTGGAAGATTTTCACTTCCTAGATATTCGGCAAAGGAAATAAGATTCCCCCAACTGAGAAATCAAGTGATATCAAACTTCAATAAAGCAAAGTAGAGATGTACAAATTCACCCAACAGAGAAAATATGATTCCCAAGTCAACAAGGCCGGACTGCCATATTTGAATAAATAAACATATCGGAAAAAGAAAATATCAGCTAATAGAGAGTCAGTCTACAAGAAAAGCATACAAAAGGAGATTCGTAGTGGCAAACATTGGCAGCGCCTGCTCAAGCACTGTCCAACAGAAAGGAAGATTTTGGATGTCAGTCTATCCTCTCCAGATGGAATAGAAAGCCATCTCTTCCATGGGGATGAATGTGAGGAATGAAAAATCAAAGGATCTGGCAGCATCACTGGTCCATCACCAGTTACAGCCCATATCCTAAAATGGATGCAACTAGATTCTTATCTCGATATATTTAAATTTCAGTCTCTATTTTCTGCTTTGTCATCTCATCACATAACCTTTGGATGCATATTAAATATCCATAGGGATAGAATATATAACATACTGAGTCAAGTCTCCTTATAAGTAACAATTTTTTTTTCCAATCTACCCTTGTTATTTTATGGATCTGAATTCCCTATAATGGTGGGAACTGTGGAAAAACAGTGTCTATGGTGCAATGCTGTGGAAGCCAGTGATGCTTTGATCTGCTCAGAATTGTGCTGGTAGATGTACCCAACCTTGCCCATACACCTTCATGATAATTTATTACTCAAGAAGCTATTGGTGTTCTCTATCATCCAATACAGACTAAACTCAGAGTGTTAGGAGACATTTGTAATCATCTAGTGTGATACTTCTGACAGTCCTACTCAGACTTAGATTTGTCCAGGGTTCTTTCCCAAACTAGTGCAGCTGTTCTCAAAGTACATGCCCTGGAGAAGGTGTGCACAAAGCAATGTTTTACAGACATGTATAAATAAGTCAGGGTTTTCATAGAGCTATAGGAAAATTGTGAACTAGGATATTTGAAACCCCAGTGGGCCCTCTCTCAATTCTCAAAGACTTGTTCATTATCCTGAACTATCTTTCTATAGCTAATTAAATACTTCCTGAGAAGCCTAGGATAAGACCAACAGTGGTCCTGTTGAGCCATATAGGTAGGAACCTCAGTGTGGTGTCCTGAGTAAGAACTGCTCTAGAGGCTGACTTCCTTGCCAAGCTGTCTGTACAGTGTCTACAGAACAAGGACAAGAGCAATAAGCAAATCAGTGTCCTGCCTAGGTCAAATGCTTGGGTTATACGGGAAAATTTTACAGCAGAGCATTCACAGGGAGGGGATACACTGGCATTCGAGAGGGCAGATGGCTCATCGAGATTAACTTGGCTCCAGTTAGCGACTCAGTGACTCCAATGGCCAGGACAGATTCTAGTCCTGCTGTGGGAAATGTCAAATTCACTTGCGAGGTCTGTGGCAACTGTTTTTGCTAAGATGTGTACAAAGAAAGACACTTAAGCACCTTTGGAAGCCCAGGTGAACCCAGGACCAAGGTAAGTGTTGGTCAGACAGAGTGATCAGTTTCTTGGAAGCTCCTCATACTCAGCTGCAGGAGTTAAGGATGTTCTAAAGACAGTGATGGGATTCATCTTGTAGGTTACTATATCTGCTTTTCATTGCTGAGCTTATTTGTAATACCAAGACTGCCCCCAAAGAAAGAGGTTTTTAAAACTATGTCCTTGTGGCCGGGCGGTGGTGGCGCACGCCTTTAATCCCAGCACTCGGGAGGCAGAGTCAGGTGGATCTCTGTGAGTCGAGGCCAGCCTGGGCTACCAAGTGAGCTCCAGGAAAGGCGCAAAGCTACACAGAGAAACCCCGTCTCGAAAAACAAAACGAAACAAAAAAAAAAAAACAAAAACAAAAAACAAAACACTAAGTCCTTGTAATGGCTCATGACTTTTCTTGTGACTCTGCTGACCTGGACCTGGTTAGCGAATCACATTTGGGTTTTATGAGTCCTACATCAGCTGACAGAGGCTAGCTGGAGGCGGGCAGTCACAGTGGTGACATTTTTCATGTTACCTAGCTGCTGGATAGAGTGTTAGAAGTTACCACCACCCAGAACTTCCATCATCTAGAAGGTCTCCTTGAGCCTTTTTATTCCTTTCTGTGGCACTGAGCTGGGTTCCAAGAGAGTTAGCAGAAGCACTGAAGACTTTTTTGTTTTTTTGAGACAGGATCTTGCTCTGTAGACTAGGCTGGCCTCGAATTCACAGAGATCCGCCTGCCTCTGCCTCCTGAGTGCTGGGATTAAAGGCGTGCGCCACCACTGCCTGGCTTCACTGAAGACTTTTTGAGAGACACATTCAACACAGGCATACTGGGACCCCTCCATCATTCTACTGCCCAAAGCCACAAGCATGGTTCAGATGTAAGCAATGGAAACGGATTTCACTCCAGGCTAGCAAGGGAGTAAAACCGCACTGAGAAGGGCGTGGTCTCCAGAAGAGTACAGGACTGTGCTGCCATTTGACAATCTGCCACGTGCCGACCCACAGACTCACTTGTTCAAAGGAGGGACGTGGAGTCTAGAGCACTAAGTGGGGCCAGGGGCGATAAAGGGGTTCTCCTCTGTCAGCTATGAAATATCCTTTCTTTTTGAATGCTGGTCTCGGCTGTTGGTAAGGGATAGGGATGCTGCTGTGAAAACCTTCCTTAGGATGTGAGTAACCAGTAGCCAGCTCAGAAGTCTAGTCCTTGCACGTGCATTTCAATCGTGGTGTCTAACATGCAGTTTCTTCCTCTGTACACTGGAGGAGCTTAGTACCTACCTCACGGGGTTCCCATGAGTAGAGAGTTCAAAACAAAACAGGAGCTTGAAATCGAGTCACCAGTTTTCAGTTGCTTCTGTTGATTTAAAGTTATTTATTATTTGCCCCTGTGCATCTCAGTGGCACAGATGATTGAACACAATGCAACCCTGGGAGGTCCAGGGAACCAGTTTTACCTGCCGTATTCTCTCTCTCTCTCTCTCTCTCTCTCTCTCTCTCTCTCTCTCTCTCTCTCTCTCTCTCTCTCTCTCTCTCTGTGTGTGTGTGTGTGTGTGTGTGTGTGATCCCTCCTCAGAATGATAAATCTATCAATTTACTACTGCTTCTCTTTTTCTTCCTCTAATCCTCCTCCTCTTCCTCTTCCTCCTCCTCCTTCTCTTCTTCCTCCTCCTCCTCTTCCTCTTCCTCTTCCTCCTCTTCCTCTTCCTCCTCCTCTTCTTCCTCCTCCTCTTCTTCCTCCTCCTCCTCTTCTTCCTCCTCCTCCTCTTCTTCCTCCTTCTCCTCTTCTTCCTCTTTCTCCTCTTCTTCCTCCTCCTCCTCTTCTTCTTCCTCCTCCTCTGAGATCTTTACCTGTGTAGCTTTCTAACACCATTCTTGGTCGTATCCCAGCAAACGTCAAAAATTGTATAATTAGGCTCCAGAAGGTTGGCTCAGGATAAAGAACAAAGGTTTGCGGCACCAAGTGAGGAAGCACAAGGTTGAGGAACAACCTCCTGAACAACCTTCCTCAGCCCCTTGATAACTTTGCTAATTTATCTCTACCTGTGCATAAAATAATGCTTTGTGCCTGTGTTCTCTTCAGTGACAATTTACAAATAAAATTAACCAATATTCTCCTCCTCTATGAAGAACATGCTTTTCCCTAAAGAATATCTTTTAATATTTGTTTTCCTTGTACTATAAAAGCAAGCAAACAAAAAACCCACTTCCATATGGTCAATTAGGAAAAAAACACTATTTCTTAGAATTTTTAAAAACGGTTTCTACTCTCACTTACATGTGGAATTTTAAAGGTCCAAGTCAGATTAGGTGGAGTTCAGGAATCCTGCGGAGCAGGAGGAGAAAGGAGTGTAGGAGCCAGAGGGATCAAGGACACCATGGGAAAGTTCACACCATCTTCTAACCTGGTCTCATAGGGGCTCACAGAGACTGAACCAACAACCAGGGGGCCTGCGTAAGACTGAGCTAGGCACTCTGCATATATGTTACAGTTGTGTAGCTTGGTCCTTTTATGGGAATCCTAACAGTGGGAACAGGGCTGTGTCCAGCTCTTTTACTGGCTTTTGTGACCCTATTCCTCATACTGGGTTGCCTTGCTCAGCCTTAATACATGGGGAGGTACTCAGTCTTACTGAAACTTAATGTGCCATGTTTTATTAATATTCATGGGAAACCTGTCCTCTCCTGGATGGAGATGGAAGGGGAGGGAATAGGAGAGAGGGACTGGGAGGGGAGGATGAGGGAGGAGGCTGCAGCTGTGATATAAAATAAATAGATTGATAATAATAATAATAATAATAATAATAATAATAATAATAATAATAATAAAGTCCAAGTCATGGATGCAGAGAGTGCAAAGGTTTACTTGGAGCTGAGGGAAAGGTAAGGCAGGGGGGTGTATTAAATAAGGTTCTCTAGAAGAACAGATTAGAATGAAGGGATTGATATATGGGATTTTTGTGACTGATGAGATGGTTCAGCAGAAAATGGGACTTGCTGCCAAGACTGACAACCTGAGCTCAGCCCCTGGGCAAACATAATGGAGGAACTAACTCCTGTAAGTTGTCCTCTGACCTTCTCCACAGGTGCATTTGGAATTATGACGTTTGCAAACCTCTCTCCTCACACACATACAATAAATGAAAATGTAATCAACATTGTAAGACACTTTATTAGATTTTCTTACATAGCAGGGGTTGATACTCCAGCAATAGGTATCTGCATATTGGAGAGGCTGAAACCCAGGAGCTGCTCAGTTTGAATTCCTGAGTGGTTGTGATCTGGAGAGGAAAGCCTGAAGCTCCCTGGAGAGTCACCAGTGGGGACACGCGTTGGAAGCCAAAGAAGCTGGGATCTAGGGGCAGCAGTGACAGATGCAATCCCTCACTCAGAAAGAAGTATGAGCAGACTCCTGTGCGTTCATCTTACCTTGAGATCTTTCTATCTGGGCAGGAGGGCATGTCTTCATTCTTTAGTTAATTATCTCTGAAGAGACCTCAACAGACTAGCCCAGAAACTGATCCTGCTTCTTTCTTTCTTGTTTATTTGTGTGTGTGTGTGTGTGTATGTGTGTGTGTGTGTTTGTGTGTGTGTGTGTGTGTGTGTGTGTGTGTGTGTCTTCTGCCATTAAGACCTTTCTAAGACAAGATCTCACTGAACCAGGGCTCTGCTTTCAGTTGGACTGGCTAGCCAGGTAACCCCCAGAGTCAGCCTGATTCTACTAATCCTGCCCTGGGGTAACAGGTGCCTACTAGTGTTACAGACCTGCTCTGTCATGCTCACCTTTTACATAAGTAAAGGATGTCAAACTCAGGTCCCATGTTTGTGAGCCAAGAATTTCGCCCACTAAGTTGTCTCCCCAACCATTGCCTGGGTGATTCCAAATCCTGTGAAGGTGGCAAATTATTACAAGACAAATTATTATACACAGAGAGGAATAGATTCTGGTAAAAATGGCTCTGGTACAAGTCCATTTATCTGTGGAGAACACTAAAATTTACAGGCAAATGGACGGAACTGGAGACAACCATTCTAAGTGTGGTCAACCTGACCCGGAAAGAAAGGTTCCACAGGTCCTCTCTCGTTTGTGGACATTAGCTCGGGATATTTGCATGTGTGTGTGTTCAAATCAGGGCTTCCATGTAAGTGGAGGATCTCTTATGGAAGAGAGAATGCAGGTGGTATGAAGGAGGAAAGGGAAATAATAGAACAGGATGGGTTAAGTTGTGTGGAAGATGGGAAGATAGGGTAAAGGAGGAAGCGTGAGGAGGAATTACTAAGTATAAAGACCTTTAAAAAACCATATGGAAAGTTGCTACTGTAGAAGCTTCTTAACATATATACATATATACACATATAAAAGAGTGTTAAGTGGAATTACCCTATGATGAAGGTAAATTCATCTACTAAACACCAGTCTAGCAAATGAAAAGCCCAGCATTTAACTTTTTGGAGATGTTGTCCATAGATCTTCCCACAAAATTTACAGGCTGTTGCCAATGCTGTTAGTTATCCTCCATAACTTAAAGGTAAAACTCTGTAACTAACAAGGAAATATACTTGAGTCACAAAACAAGAAAAAAATCAAGCTAGTGCCAACCTGGAACTGAGCCATCACAGTGCTGGAAGGTTCATGCTCTCCGATCATTAGTATTCTTACCTAGCTGAGAACTACAATAATAACTGTAAGATCCCCTGGCAAGAGAGACTCTCTGCTACAACAGCAGCATGTCAGTTATGGGAGTAACCAACCAATTTGATTGGATTTAAAGGATGTCTACAAGAAAGGACTGATGTTTTGTACTGTTAGCTGAGCCCAAACCCCTCTGCTGGACAGGTCACAGGCACTAGAGGGGAACCTAATATTCTGCTAAATTGGCATAATATTAAACTGTCCCTAAGTTCTTATCTTCAGACTCATAGACTAGTGTATCTCTCGACTTTCATCAGAGAAGCTTCTTTTTGCAGTAGATGGTGATTAACACAGAATTCCACAACTAGTCAAACACACAGAGAATAAGAGACTGGCCTAGTCGACTCTAAATGTAACATCTGTGTCACATCCTTTCCCTCAAGGCTCAGGTATTATTATAGATGAGGAAACATGGCAAGAGCTGGAACAGAGGTAGCGGATATCTGCAGTACTTGTAAGGCACAACATGCCCATTACATAAGCTCACCTGTTGCTGCTGGTGTAAGACCGGCAACACATAAGGCTAGCCCCAAGTTCCAGCAAGGATGGAGAAGGAGTCAGGAAGTCCCAGCCTTAGCAGAAGAGCTTTGGCAATTTGGTGGCTACTAGGGGAGGCAGAGTCAATTTTCTTCAGAGATGAGAACACTGAGAAGCTACCCGTGCTCCAGCTGATGTTATGACATCCTTGCCTGTGTAAGCAGCACTTGGTGGTTTTGAAAACAGAACACATGAAGTTGGGAAGGAAAATCAGTGGAGGCGCCAGTAGAGGAACTGGAGATGTGAGGATGAGGGTGGGTTTGATCAAATCACATAAAGCATTATAAAATTCTCAAAGGGTATTTTTATCTTAAAAATTAAAAAGTGTTCAGCTAGAAAGAAACAATATGTCAGAGATCTACTGGAGAATATGGTAAGTATAGTTAAAAATAATGAATACTTGGAAATTACTATCCAAACAGATCTTCAAAGCTTTTACAACAATAAGACAATGTGAGGCCATGCCTATATTAATTTCTTGATTAAAATGTTCTGTTATATATATTATACACATCATTTTATATATCACAAGCATCACATATACTTAAATATATGCAATTTTATTTGGCAACTATAAAATAAATATCTCAGAATGTTTTGCTGATTTGTTTTCAATGATAAACACAATCAAATGAATGCAGCACTTCTAAGTAATTTGCTAAACAACACATTTTTCTTGTATTGTTTCAGTTTAAAGATGACCAGGGCATTATTCCTGCCCTTCAGAAATTCATAATCTACTAGTGTAGGGGGTATTAAAAAGAACCTTAAAATTAAATATTTTGTAGTGTAATCAAGCAGCCTGTCCAGTCGAATAGGAATGATGAGGACTATTGTATAGAGCAGTTACCAACAATGGAAAGAAATTGCATATTTGAAAAAAAAAAAAAAAAACCACGTGCGGACTGTTTTCCCATACCTTGGCAGAGACTTTAGAAGTAGGTTTAAATGTGTTTTTGTTGCTCACTTACCAGCAAAATATAACAAAGAAATAGGTGTGTTCCCAAGCATAGCTCAGAAAGTTAGCTTGGAATCTTCCCTAAACGAGTTTTCTTTCCTTGCTTATTTTAGCTGTTGCTAGTCATAGACTAGTCGTGAGGTTAGAAGTGTAGTGCCTTGTCACATTCCTCTGGAGCAGGTTTCTGAAATGAGGACACATATTACTTGGATAATTCTACAACCTCACATTTCTGTAAGTACATTTGAAAAAGTTAATTAGGAACAATATATACAGTTTGGCAGGTAGTTACTGAAACAGCTCTACAGTTTTATGAAATATATTAGATTTTGGTACACAAATAATATAATCATTTAATGGGTCAATTTCAATTACGCTTTTCTATTTGGCACCTTGAAAATCATTTTCTCTAACATGGAGACATTAGTCTTTTTCATATTCCTATATGTATTTCAGGTTCATGAGTAGAACTGAAACTAAATTTAATAAATCTTTTCTTCATTTTCAGCCAAATGTCCTCTATTTGATGGATATTAATGGCAAAACAATGCGTTGCTATCACAAATATTAAAAATGGAACAAAATAGTTTTGTAGCATGATCACAATATTTAGAAAGGACTTTGAGTTCCTTCAGAATGCAATTTGGAATGGAAACAGCTGCCAGCTCACTATTGTTATTATTATTAAATAGTTTGAGATAACACATCTGGAAGGTAAAGTTAAATAAGATCTTATTCATGTCTTAAATCAACTTCTAAAATGAGAGCCTGAGAGTCAGAGCTGATAATGCTCGCCCTAGTCCAAGGTTCAGCATTCAGTGTGGATGTTACATAGTACTTATAATTTGTAAGTAAATAGTGTCTGATGTAATACAGATCAACGACAGCTATGGAAAGAGAGTGGGGTCTTGCTTTTCCCATTTGCTTTTCATCCTTTAAAAATCAATCCTAACCTTTCTTGTACTTTGTGATGAGTCTTAGGGACAGGACTGGCAATGTGTGCAGACTACTTCCTGCTCTGAGCACGGACAGAGGGTGTGAGTTCTGTGCAAGACTTCTACTGCCAGTTTAAATTTTTCAGAGCACCTAAAAAAGAAACAGTACACAAGGTTCCAGACCCAACAAAAGAAAAGGATAAAGAAGACGTTTCCTTCCCCTCCCGTGTGTGTGTGTGTGTGTGTGTGTGTGTGTGTGTGTGTGTGTGTACACGTGTGCACGCACACATGTGTATGTGAAGAGACTATATTTACTCTCAAACACTGGAGGTAAATTTTCCTGAAAGAGGCCAAGGCCAACTCCAGGAAGCCATTTGGGGATGATTACTGCTTGACACCAAAGCAGTGTCTGACACACTTGCCTTGTTCTACTGAGAGATGAAATGGTCAAACATGGCTCTCACTGAATGCTAAAGTCGACTTTCCTGATCTACCCACTTTCTATGTTGATCAACATTCAAGGTTACAGTTCAGGAGGTACTAAAGGAACCTTAGTGGTGTAACGAAGTAGGGCATATTAATTTAACTGTAACTTTTGCAATAGTTGATTTACTGTCAATAACTGGGGGATGGCTATCTTCTCTGAAGGGACCTAAGCACAAAACTAAAAGAGAAACAACACATATCAGCGTGTGATGTGTGTCTGTGTGTGCATGTAAGAGACAGACAGACAGACAGGCATGCAGTTCCTTTATTTCTTCCACAAATATATTCACTAATGTGAGCCTTTGAGCATTTCAACAAGTATTTTTTCCCAGCCTTCTGAACACCTTTTGGTTGTGAGTTTAGCCCGAGGGATACTAATAGAGTCAAGGTGAGGTCAGCCTAAGAAATGGGAAGCTGGATCCTGAAATGTGTCAGACAAAAGACACATAATCAAAAGGCAGGAAAAATGAGGAAGGCAGGGGAGACAATACAGAAGTCTATCAAACCGGAAGGGAGGGGCATGCTGAGGAGAGAGACGGGGAAGGTTACACGTATTTTTCAAGTAGACGCAAAACTCCAAGGAAATACCAAGGCTGCATGTATCAACAAGGATGGCAGAAGCTCACGCCGAAATGCCGAAAGTATTCAGAATCCATTGTATCTTAACTAGAACAATACAGTCTTTTGCTTGATATTTACTGGGGACATCGCTGCAGAAAACCATGAGCAGCGTGCGGTGAGGGGAGATATAAGCACACGTAAGCTCACACTGTGCCTAGGAGGAAATAGTTACATCCCTGAGATTTCCTCCTCAGCTTCCGCAGCACCGCCCCCTTCCTACCCCCACCCGGACATGAATGAGATTTCCCCTTTTCCTGTTCTTCGAAAAATGATGTCTGAGCAACCTAGCCAGTCAGCAAGCATTAATGGGTTAAGAGGGTTGGAAACTCATTTGATTTCATAGTTGACTGTTTGCATGACTACAGGTTAAGCTGTGATTAGATTTCCATTTACGGCTCCCTCATTTTCAGGCATTTAAAAATAACTCAGCCCTAAAAGTTCTTTCTAAATTGATTGAACTGAAGCTTGCCATTGAGTCATAGATAACCCTCAACCTCAGAACACACAAACAAAAAAAAAAAGAAAAAAGAAAACAATATCGAAGTTGGGGGATGGCAGCCCACTGGTAATTTTTTATACTGCCTTTTTATTCTGAAAAAAAAAAAAACCCCAGTCATTCGGGGAATGAAAGCCAACAAATCCATGTCTGCCGTATTGAATCGTCTTTAAATCATTCTGCAAAGACCTAAAATAAGCTAAAACATTCAACTCCTGTGCTTGCAAGTGACTTAGCCCCCTCAGCATTCACATATACACACATCACACGTTCCTCTGCTTATAAATAGATAAGAATTCAATGGCCTTATGGATGTTATATGAGACACATTTTCAAAGGGGGAAAAATGGATGTTTTATGATGATCTCGTCTCTGAGGAAAATCCAAATGACTTCAGGAGACTTGATAAAATATCCTTATTCCAGCCTTAAATTCAAGGCTCTTCAGGCTTCTTCCCAATTTGCCAATTCACTGCTGTGCAGCCACCGACACCTGAGAGGCTCCCCCAGCATTCAGCAGGTAGTGCAGGAGTTCAGCAGGGAGCCCCAGTGGCGGCATCTCATTAGACCTCCAGCACAATGCTGGTATTTTTCTTTCCACCCAGGCTCCTCCGAAGAGGAACTGCTCTCTTGACCCATCCTGTGACTTCCAGATTCCAATTTCCTAAAGCACTACAGCCTCTTATTATTGCATGGGGAAGATTTAAAGTATTGCTTTTCCTTGTGCTGAAGAACACAATGATGCTTTCAATAAAGTTAAGATCAAAGTATGCCATTACTGCTACAGGCATATCCTTTCATATGCCAGTGTTCTGTCATGTGGGAGGTCATCTGTTCAGTGATTTTCCATTGTCACAGAGGTGTGAATACTCAACCAAAATCGCGACTAGTGAATTGGGAGCAGATAGCAAAAGCAAGATAGGAAGTTGGTATGGTCAAACCTTCCTCATTTGGGTTCCACTAATGAAGAGCGGAAGTCAGCAACAATGTCTCCATTCTTTGCACCTCGACAACATACCCTCTCTGTCATCGGAGCAGCCCTGTCTTCCTAACTGAAAGACGATAAATGGCGGGATTTGCAGTCCATTCTTTTCTGTCCTCTTTCAGTTGCCCAAGATCCGTTTTGTCATTGCTGAATTGTTAATGCTTCTAATTGATCTTTCTGTCTTATGGTATTAATTTTTTAATTACGCCATGGTTTATGAGTAAGTTTTCAGAAGCCCAAAATGCTGAAGACCTAAAGATGGCAATAAATGTATATTCTTACTCAAAATGATGAATTCCAACTAACAGAAGTCTGGATTCTCGCTTTGACTTCCTCTTTCAAAGGGCTTATCATCGCCTTTTATGCACAATGCTTATTTAATTTATGCACACATATGAGCCCACACATATCCACTTACTGTGTGGTAGACTCCATTCCAATCTTTATAAAGGTACTATGACTGGCCTCTTCTGCAGGTGAGAAAACTCAAACTGGAAGAGAATGGGTTTGTCCGACATCCCACTGATGGCAGTACTGGAATTTATGTGGAAACATCTGGGACTCAGTCAAGCTAGGTCTTCACTGAGGCATAAAGGTGTTGTGTGGGAATTTGGTGACATCCTCTTTTCAGGGTAAGTAATTCATGGGACCGAGCACTCGGCTCCAGTGGTGATGACACCGTTACCACCAGGTGACGGGTTGGAGTGCTATGCTCACTTCTAGGGCACTGTTTTTAGGAAATGGGAGGGACACTGAATAAGGGTCAGGAGACCTCTCTGCCACCAGCGTCATCACATTTCCCTGACTTTACTGTCCCCCACTGAGCCTATGAAAATTCAGGCTTAAAGCATCTTTATTAGGCAGACACTTTGCCTAATCCATCTTTTTATTTCCAGTGCTTAGCATAGTTCTTGACTCACAGTAGAAGCTCAATAAATATTGATTTGAAATGATGAATAAAATTAGGCGATAATCAAATAAAGGTTATCATCCTTAAGCCAACTCTTCTGGTTTTTCATGTGAAATAAATTAATAGGTCTCATCTATTCACCAGAGATTAAATTCTAGAATGTATCATGTCTTGCCAAACTCCTGTATCATTTTTCCCTGTCTCTGGAATTTTCCTGGTTATTACTGACATTTTACCTATTATAACATTCAAAACAAAGAAAACAGGGGAGACAATCTGTTGTTAATAGCTTTTGAAGTGAATCAATTTATTGTCATAGTAACCAAATTTACAAAACAGATCAATTAGGGAAAGATTTAAATTCAAGCTTAGAAGAGAATGTTCCTAGGGAAGAAAATGAATTATTCTATGTTTCAGAAAACTGACAAAGGAGATTCTTTCTGTCTCACATAAATTTCACAATGTAAAAAAAATATGCAGCCTTTCCAGATCCCAAACAGGATATAAGAGCAAAGCAGGACAAAGACAGGCCAGTGACATCCACACACCCAGCAATGTCTGCCTGACTCTCTGCTGTCCCTAGGCTGTAGGACTACTTCTTCGTCTACACAATCCTTCAGATTCCAGAAAATTCCTCCTAGGCTGACAAGAGCCCTGCATCAATGCATACATGGCAGTGGGCATGCCTTTTCTTCATAGTGACTTCTGATATATAATAATAATAGTCTGTTTGTTTCTCCATCCGTGCAGAGGCCAGATCTGTTCTCATCCTCACATACACTCAGGGATCAGCGCAGCATCTGCATGGGAAATGTGTCCTTTATTCAAAATATTTGTGTTGGAAATATGGCAGGCAGTATCTTCAGAAATATTTACATTGCATGTATTAACCATTTGTTACTTCTTTTAATGTGTCTTTTAAAAGAAAAAAATCACTGAGGGCAACATATTAGAATATGACGTACATTAGAATGTATGTCCCAATTTTTACCACAAGCTCAAATACAGTGGTCCAGTTATTTGGTGTCAAGACTGGGTTGCAAAGATTTATCTCAAGATAGAATTTAAATTACTACAAGTAGTCTTGTTCATGTGCCATGGCTTTTCAACAAAAACTGATGGCTTCTTTATGCTGCTGAAAACAGCCAGAGTAGGCTAGTCACGGCAGCGTAGCACCTGGGGTAAGGGAAGGCAGAGGATGGAAAGTTCAAGGTCAACCATCCTTGGCTAGTGATGTGTCAAATCAAATAAGGAAAGAAATGAGGAAAGGTGGAGGCAATGGAGAAAGGGAGGAGGGAAGAAGAAAGGACGAACAGCAAAATAAAATAGTCAGAGGGGTGTTCAATGCACCTGAGAGATGGCATTATGACACATGGGTACCAGTCTTCACCAAACTGTGAACAAAGTCAGTAATTACCGGCTTCTTCAGATCTTCCACTTGAGAAAAAGTGATTTGCAATGAATTTGGAGTGTGAATAATTTTATTGTAAAAGGCCCCTGGGATCTGATTTAATTCTTTAGAAAGCAAGAGTGCTATATAGAAACTAATCATTCACATCACACAGCACCATCGATGATGATGTACAAGTGTGTCCAGATGATTTAGTGAGAATGGTATCCCCGAGGTGGGTTCCCAGAGTGCTCAGACAAGAGGTCAGATTTTTTTTCCAGAAAGGAACTTGAGGTCTGTTTTCATTCCTAGCATGTTTAAAGCTCAAAACGTGGCTAAATGTCTTTTCTCCTGGCAAAAAGTTACTTCCTTAGAAGGCTGAATAATCAAAACAGCAGATGAAGCAGGTTCAGAAAAGTCAGATCCATGGCAGCCCTCTTACAGAACTGAGAAATGAGGTAAAGGTGCCTTTACTACACTCACCCATCCTTGCATTCTGCTCTGTTGACATTCAAAATTCAGATTGTCCCGTCAGCAACTGGGGCCACTTGCCCACACTCATTAGTGAAAGGTAAGTAGGTCTGATTTGTAGCCCCACCAAGGATGCACAGCAAAGGAGACACTTCCCACTGGAATCTAACTGATTTGCCAATAGAAAGATTTGTGAATGCTGTTGGTTCTCACTGGAAAGTCTAAACTCAGGCTCTGGTCAAACCACAACAAAGCTGTGTTGTATCCTTGGTCCATCGCTAAGGCCTTTTATTGAAACAGGGTCTCATATAGTCCAGACTGGCTTCAAGTTTGCTATGCCAATAAGAAGGTCCTAACTTCTGACTCCTTCTGGTTGCTGGGACTTCAGGCATGTACAACAACCATACCTACTTTTCTGAGGTGTTGGTGATCATACTTTGGCTTCGTGCATGCTCTGCCAACTGAGCTACATCCCATCCCCTACACCTACTTCCTTCTTCTGCCTTTATTCATTGAAAGAAATCCCTGTATGTCATTGTGGTTGCACTGACTCCTGTCCCATCACAGCTCTGTGCACTGGCAAGCTTTCTCTGCATTTCCTTTGCAGGCATCTCCCTCCACCATCCTTCCCATAGAATATATTTCTTAGAATTATGACCTAAAACTCTCTCTAGGATTCAGAATATCTGCATGCTCACTCAGTGAAGGAGGTCCTGGAACTAACTGCAGTGAGGTCCACTGCATGTACTTACCTCTCCTGAAGACACCATACCTAACAGCTAATGATTTACAACCTCAAAGTTTTAGGAAGTAAATAATAGTCAGTTGCTCAACATCAGCAAAAAGATCACAAGCCAGGCATGATATGCAATGCCTATAATCTCAGCAACTGGGATGTCGAGGCAGGAGGATCATGAGTTTCAGTCCTGTCTGGGTTAGAAAATGATGATCTGACCCATGACTATAGTATTGTAAGACTTCTTGATGAACCAACCTAAAAAATTGGTTTCAAATTCCACTCACTATAACAACATGAATTGCCTCCAATTAAAGCCAAACTTGTTAATCTCGTCCTAACCACGTGCTCTATTTTTCCACTTGGTCACATTCTCTTTGATCTTGATTCTGTCACTCGTTATATTAAGCCCCCATTCAAGTGTCTTGTCACTTGAAATTTGGGGCACGATATTTGATGGCACCTACTCAGACAAGACAAGGGGTAAACCCAGATTCACATTGTGTGCCTTCCTTATTCTGGTGTTCATCTTCCTTATTCTGGTGTTCATCTTCCTTATTCTGGTGTTCATCTTCCTTATTCTGGTGTTCATCCGCTTACTCTACTGTGCAGACAGCTTTTCAATCAAAGCTGGCTCTCTCCATCCATCCATGCTCTCACACCCCTCTCTTATCCACCAGAATTACATATGAGAAATGTTAAAACCCTATCTAAAGAACTTCCTTCATAATTTCTTGTGATTTAATAAGAATATTTGAAAATAATAGCAATAAGAAGAATCTGGAGATGTTATAGTGGAATTTCCAAGTCATCACCAATTTTACTCCTAAATGCTCATAAACCAGACATAGAATAATACAATCTACTGTTTTCCAAAGCTTTGAATCAAGCATTCTGAAGGTGAATATTTCTCTTTAAGATGTAGAATCTAGTGTCCTACCTATTAGAAACTTAAAAAAAAATTATGCCTCTTTTTCCATTTTTTCATTATTCTTCTGAGTTCAACCATATCATTTCTTGAATCTCTTTGAATAAAAGTTACTGTTCCTGGAGACTTGTATTTTGTAGCTTCTTGGCACACTTCTCATCCACACAACTTAGTAATCTTCTCTACTCCAGGATTCTTCTATTACCTCTAGTGCAAAGAATGTTTCCATGGACAGAAAAAAGTACGATAGTTTGTTCTCTTTGCCAATCAGGAACAATACAGACTGTCCTGTGTACCAGACCACCTCCCTGTCACTATTTTTTCTGAGCATACAGTAGAAACTTCAGATTGTAACCCAGCTGAGATGGTGGTGGACTGCATGTGTGTATTTTACATTAAACTCCCCACACATACGTTGCTTCCTGTTCTAAAAGGAAAGTTTTTCTTGCATTCAGAATTCCACGTGATGTTCTGCGCACTGTCTTGTGTATCGCACATCTCTAAAACAGGCTTTTCCCACTTTTCACTTCCTTGGGGCAAGACAAAGTTAAAAGGTGACCTTGCTTTTATCATTTTCCCCCATGCCTTTGTCTCATAGTGTGACATTTAGAGAAGAATGGAGGCTGCCAGTTAAGTGACACGATGTTAGACTAAGTCGATTAGGAGTATTCTTCTATAATCTTTAAGGCCAACCTGGGCAAGCTGAGACCCTACGGCAAAAAAAAAAAAAGAAAAAAGAAAAAGAAAAAGAAAAAGAAGAAAAGAAAAGAACCAACCAAACAAAACAAAATAGGAAGCCAAGGAGATAGCTCTGTGTTGCCCAACAACAACCTCAGTTCAGATTCCCAGAATTCCTGTAAAAGAATGCTGCGTTAGCACATATCTGTAATCGCATCACTCCTGTAGCGAGATGGGAGATGGAGACAGGAAAAAGTCTCGACACTCATGGACAAGCTTTACCAGAGGCTACAGCACAGGTGCAGGAACATCAAAAGAGACTCCTTCAAACAAGGGGGAAGGTAGGAACCAACTCTGAATATCGTCCCCTGAGTTCCAGAAGAACTCAGTGGCATTCATACATCAATACACACACACACACACACACACACACACACACACACACACACACACACACACTATACAGCAACATGCACACAAAGAGAGAGTACATAACACCATAACACACACATACACAAACACTCACATACACTCTAAAGTAGCCAACAAAATAAAGATTTCTGATTCTTAGCTATTTTCATAAAACTCAACACTTGAAATTTTTGTTCTAAAATAGAATAGACTCTTTATAGGGCTGTTCTCCCATGCTGTTTTGTTTCTGGTTCAAACACAGAGGGTTTCCTGGAAGTGCCTTCTCATTACATCATACAATCTGCACTATTGGGTAATAATCTAACCCTGTCAACTGCACCCCAACCAATCGCCAGAAGACGATGTGCAAAGCACTTGGACTCACTCTTAAGGGCAGTTTTCTTTGCTGATGTTTAGATTATGAGATTGGGCTTGACTCTCTTTTAGTTTTGTTTGGTAATTTTTCCTCCTTAAATATTAAAATATTATACACTTCTGCCCATTCTCTTCTTGCTCTTTTCTAACTGTTTTAGTAAAGAATCTTTCGGACTCTTGCAAAACTGTCTAAGAAAAAATAAAAAAGGTTGTGTGCCTGTGTGTGTGTGTGTGTGTGTGTGTGTGTGTGTGTGTGTGTGTAGCCAATAGTCCAGAAGGAAAACCAGGTTTTCCCAGTGCCTGTGGTCTCTGGCTCCACCTCCCTGAAGTTCCTCAGCTCTGACCTCAGACCTCTAAGACAGCTTTGCCCTTGAAGCTGCCTTCCTCCTGTACCTAACACCTAACCCAGGAAGCCCCTCTCACTGAGGCAAGCTCTCTAAGGCCCAAGGCTTCACCCTGATTTGTTTATGCCTCACTATACTGAATGTTGGACGTGGCCTCTGATACAGGGTAAGTGCTCTTGGCAGTCAAATTTTGAAGGAATAAATGAGTTCTTGTCACAAGCCCTGTCCTAGACCGAGCGTTTCGTGGGTATCTCCTAAAAATATATAGCTAAATTAGGACTGGAACAGTGGGGTTTTCACAGTTGCATTTGTTCAACTGCTTTGAATTAAGTTTTTTTTCCAAGCTCCCAAGCTCTTGGCTGCTGGGACTTTGAGGCTTAATTCTTATCGCACCTCTCACCTCTCTAGTCTACACAGTGAAACATGCTCAACATCAGCGGGACATCTGTTCGGGAAGCAGACCTTCTCACCCATGTTTGCTGCAGCCCGTGTGTTCCGCTTCACAGTAAACAGCCAAGCACTTGACAAGGCTGCTAGTCTTGGCCACCACCGTTCCTGCCGTACGCTTATAGACACTCGCGCCAGATGCTGGTTCCACATCTCACACTCATTCTCCATCTGAGGCTTTTCATACCACCGGCCTTTGTCATCCTGCCCCAGCTAAGGAAACATTAACTCCCTCAGAGGCCCCCACTTCTACCACCCCCATAGGAGGTACTCCTAATATCTCTGTGGAAAACTGTAATTCCCTTGACAAGTCTGTTCTTAGGACGAATGTGAACAAAGATGCTAAGATTCTCTCCAAAATTAGTAGATTATCCTTTTTATTTCAATAGTCTGTGTTATATAAGCTGTTCCTCAAAATTAGGGCAAAAGGAAACTAGGCCATTCTGGCCCTTACTCAGTAAGTTCATGGCAGACTTGGTGTGTGTATGGCCATCTGCCTCCTACATGTCCTCCATTTTCTGGGTCAGTACAAAATGTGATGTGGTCTTTTGCTCCCACATCTTTTACTTTCCTTTATATATTCTTCCTGCTCTTACCAGAGGGAGCAATATTAAGTACATCCAGCCAATTAGCTTGGGAGAAAAGCCTGTGACTTGTTCTCTCCCAGCTCAGCATACACGACAGCACTAATGGGCTTCTCTAATCTAACCAGTGAGCAGTGCTTTGACTGGTAGCTCGTTTGGCGGGTGTTATCATTTTTTTCTCCCAGTCTCGGAGCTGTTAGAAGCTATCATAAGTTTCCTCCTAACCTTCTGATGGTGTACAAATACACTGCAATGTTCAGGCACAGACAAGAAAAGAATCTTGCGTGTCCCATCGTAATAGTCTGTCAAAAAGTATCAAATCTTTAACACAACATTTGTCCCAAAATAATGATCACTAAAGCCATTAAAAATCTATCTGGTATACCTTTAAGTCAAGCATGTAGTGTATGAAATCAGTGCTTAATGACATTGAATGTATTTTAAAAAATAAACACTTAATTCTTTGAAACAAGAATCAAAGACTCAGTTGTTGACTTTTAAAGTTGTGACAATTCTGTAGAGACAAAGAAGAGTAGGCAGTGATCTGGTCAACCAAAGCCAGTGAGAATTTTTAACCATGTGCCCAAGCTACCTAATCTCTAGAAATGAGCTGGACGGTCTGTGCAAGCTCAGACACTTCATTGGCTGCAACAAAAAGTAAGAGAGAAATGAATGTCGCCCAGGTTGACAAAGGAGGCAGGATACTTACAGACATCATCTGAGAAGTAGCTGTTGACCTTCCTCCTTTCCCCTTATGCTGCAAGAGGTTTTAGAGGAGCTTTTTGGTACTGTTCGGATACTTCTAGCATGGCCTGGGGGTAGAAAGAATTCAGAGAAAGAAAGGACGGGTAGATAACACTTCAAGTTCAATGGAAATTTTAAATTTTCAATTCAGCTTTATTTAACACAGAAGGGGTATCTGCTCCCCCTGTTTTTCTTTATTATAACCTCAGCTCAAGCTCTATGTTCTTCGTGTTTTTATTTTTCAACATAGGGAAATTCTTTGAGGTGAATACCAGTGACTGCAGTAATACAGTGTACTCAAGGTTTCTATTAAAGTCTGGCTAGTACCTTTCAGAAAGAAAGAGGCTCTGGATGCTGCTGTGAAGATTTAAGTCCTCTAAGATAAGATGACCTCCTTCATTAGCTCACTTCTTCCATCTCCTAGGTTTAGAAAAGTATGAATAGTCTTTAGCCTCACTCTAAAACCCACTTGAAATTACCTTGCATACAGTAAGGCAACTAAATTTGAAGTTTAAAATAAGACAATCCTTGCAGGGAAAATCAGCCACTTATCAGTAGTGTTCCATGCAGCTCATTGGAAATTCAGAATTTGGAACACAAATTTAGAGTATTGAACATGGCATTATTCATTGCCTGGCACCGAGTCACACAAGGCAGTTAGCCAAACAAGCTATCTCTCTACTTACAGGTGAAACAACGGTTTGGAGAATCTTAAAAATTTGAAAACATTCATAAATCAAAATAGGAGGTTTTCTAAAGGGGGGGGAGGGAACACTCTGCCAAGTTAAACAAACTAAGGAAGGAAACAAGCCCGCTGTTAAAACGGTTTTCATGACAGACACTTACACTTCTTCAAACAATATCAATTAGTGTCTTTAGAACAGACTTTCCAGAAATGATATTTCAATCGGCATATTTTCTGGATGTAAAGAGCTTCCCTTCATTGTTTAGGGCTGTAGAAAATAAGAGAATGGCTTGCAGACTGGTGGAGCTCATCCCTTAGACAAAAAACTATCTAAACACATGAACTGGCCTAAGAACTAGAGCACCCCTGGATCCCCTCAGGATCCCCATCTGTCAGCAGCAGGACTCCTTAGCATGTGGAGGTTCATATTCCATGCACATGTTTTCTTTACTCAAAGGAGTTTTGGCTTCTTAGAGGTAGCCACTGTTCTCCTTATCTTCTAAGGAATATTCCTTCTTGTCATCTGGTTAAGAGGCTCTATCCAAATATGCATGAAAAAATATGAATCCTAAAGGAGACAAAAACAGAAGACAGGTTCTCCCTAGATGAGTCAGCTTCCATGCCCTGCTTTACCACCAAAGGCCTACAGGGGAGTGAGCCAAGAAAAGTGAACCCTCAGTTCAAAGGGTTCCAAAGACCAAGGTGGTACCAGAAAAGACTCCTAGGCCCTGGGGAGAAATTTAAATTTGATGTATGGGAAGTTGGTTAGACAGTGCAGCTGAGATATGTGATGGTGCATGCGGGGTCAGGCTCTGAATGAGTCCCATAGTTACACAAAAGATGCAAATAAAAAAGAAATAAGTCTTTAAGTTAGCTGTTTCCTTGAATGTCCGGTTATGTAAAGCCTGAGTTGTGCACAGTACTAGGTTTCATTCAGGTTTATGTTTCAACTAGCAAGTTATATCATCCATGTCCGAAAGCAAAGTTCTAACTCTGGGTCCTCCACAAACTGTCTGTAAAATGAAATTGCTAAGACCCCTCTTAATGCATTCAAGATTAGAAATAAAGCATGCCTTCTCTCAGGTCAGCACTCCAAATGTTCTCAGTGACACCAAAGCCAAGCAAACGGAGGAAAAGAGCTGCTAAGCGTGCATATTATGCTTTTTGCTTTCAAGAAATTACAAATTAACCCCTAGTTCAGCTTTCCCTATTCACGGCCTCTGTGAGCAACCCTTCTTTTTCCAATGTATGATCCCATTTGCTCTTTGTCAATGATAGCTGCAAACTGGCTTCCTTGCAATGCTTTATCTGCTCTACTCAGTTGACCTGGAATCACCTCCAGCTTGATCCATCCTAGGATCCTCCAGGACATGGCAGTACTTACCACATGACTTCCTTTGCTGTCTTTCTGAGGTGTGTCCAAAGAACAGTGCTAAGAGCTAAGTTTCTGAGACTTTGATTGGCTGGGCTTTCATACATTCTGTGTTGAGGATTGACAGATTTGGTGAAGATAGCTTTCTAGAATGAGAATCCTTTTTCTTTGGGATTTGGAAGGTAGCATCTCATTGTCGTGGGGCTTTTGAGATTGATACTCTCCATTTCTATACCTCCTCCTTTCTTTCTTTGTGACCACGTGATCCACTCATTTGCACATTTCTCTGTAGAGTCTTCTTAGGATTTTTCCCTTTAATTCTGCTGCTCTGAATTTCATAGACTATTGTTCTGGGCATTTTATATTTGTATGACCCCCCTCTATAGTCTGGTGAAGACTTGGTAAGGCTGGTAGATCTAGATGTTACTATCCAGAGCTAGAATGATGGTTCAGTGGTTAACAGCACTGGCTGCTCTTCTGGAAGATCCAACTTCAATTCCAACCCCTACATGGCAGCTCACAACCATACATAGCTCCAGTCCTAGGGGATCCTCCGATGCCCTCTTCTGGCCTCCACAGACACCAGGCATGCACGCGGCAAATAGACATATATGCAAGAAAACACATCTAAAGAACAAAAATAAGTATTTTTAAATGGATATTATCCTTTGGTTCTTAAGAATGTTCTTTTATTGTCTCTTTAATGATTTATTTTCTCTCATATCATTTTCCTCATATAGCTTGTGGTAATTTTTCTCTCTCATTTTTTCTCCCTTCTTAATTACCCTTCCCTCCCATCCATATCTCCTTCCTTTCTTATCCTTACTCTTTCTATCTTCTCTCTTTTCTTACTTTATGTTGAATTTTTAATATCTGGTTCCACTTTAAAGAATAAACACTCAGAGCTCACTCTCTGAATAACATGCATGGCGTCCTGGCTGCCCATATGCAGGGCCTTCTCTTGCCTCTCCTTAGAATGCAAAATCCAGTATCTCTGAATTGTCTTCAAGTCCAGTCCAATCCCCTTATCAGCTGTCTTCCCTCCTTCCTGTTTTTGTTTGTTTGTTTTGCTGTCTTTTACATTACAACTTTATCTCTTGGTCCTTTTCTTTCTTAGTAAGTATTTAAAAACTACTTGAAATCATCTGTACACATGGGTGGGACTTGTCCAATCGTGAGCTTCAGTAAGGGGAACTGACTTGAGGGTTATTTTTGCTGACTCCCAGGATTGTAGAAATCTCACAGGTCCGTTGGTCATTTTTCTCTTGAGTGGCTCCTTTGCTTGGAGAAAAACTCCTTTCTCTCTTGTCTGAAAGAGAGCTGCTGCTGGTGCTGTGGGAGGTGAACATGGAGAAAGAGGCCAGGGGTTTCTTTTTCAGCATGAAACCCTCACTTAATCCCCCTGTGTTTATGTGACACCTACCCTCCCTCGGCTCTGCCTAATGGCACAGATTCTACATCCTCTGGGGCACCATTCCCAGAAACTAAATCTCTAGTCTTAGGCTTGGATGAAGGAGGAAACAGAAAGAATGTTATCATTTGATTTAAAGCTATAAGCAAGCCAACACTGAACTCATGCCTCTATTCTTACCTTCAAAAATACAGACTACCTCCAAAGCCTGACTCCAGACTCCCTCCAAAGTCTGACTACAGACTCCTCCAAAGTCTGACTACAGACTCCTCCAAAGCCTGACTCCAGACTCCTCCAA
>CABHPR010109685.1:0-11367 GCA_902168415.1 Peromyscus melanophrys
TTTTTTTTTGCATATTGCAGGTACACAACACAATCCTACAGGACAAGCAAATATAGAAATATCCAATCACACTTTAAAATATATGCTTAATAAACAGAAAGGGGTAATAAAAAGCCCCCCAGAGATAGATTTCACACTGTTCTATTAACTTTAAATCTTAAATGCTAATGAGAAAGAAATGACAACTGCAGAGAGACATTGGATAATAGAAAAATCTGCTGAATTAAATCAGCCTGTATACTTTAAAGATATGTTGACATCAGAATGCAAACCAGGATATGTGTTATGTTGGGGAAGAGGTTTAGCTAAGATGGTCCAGCCTCATAGACTATTCCACCCAGGATTTCCAATAAGCCCTGCACTTTCCCATCACACTGAGACTGGACCACAGCTAGCTTTCCCAGGACTTGACCTTTATCTCAAATCTTTCAGGGTCCCCTAAAGATACCATCACCCCCAGACGACAGTAAATAATTTAAAGAACACAACACTTGCATTCTCAAGAGGTGGGGTGAGTGGTTTTTGGTCATTTGGTGGGTGGATGTTTGTCATTATTTAGAGGGTTTGGTTACAACTTGTTATTGGTCATGGTCAGGGAGGAAACTAAACAAAGGAGATTAGATTCAGGGATCTTGTTCTGAAAGAAAAAGAGGGGATATAGAAATGATAGGATAAAAGTGTATATTATTGAATCTACTTTCAAACTAAAAAAGCAACTACCAGTCTCAAATAGTTTACATTGGTATGGATTTTTATATATTGATACAAATTTAAGTTTATTTTTATTATACTATATATATGTTTCTATTCTTGTTTAAGATGTTTTTGTATATTGATACAAGTTAAAGGTTATTTTTGTTGTACTGTATATATGTTTCTATTCTTGTTTAAGATATTGTACCTATGCAGCTCATTTTAAAATGTAATGTAAAGTTCTAGTCCTTGAAAGCTATTAAGGATAATAAAGAAAGATTAACAGTCAGTCATCTATAACAATCAAACTTATAGCCATGTTAGGTATGTTTGCCAGATCAAACAGATATATTTTAAATAGATAGATGGTCTTCAAATACATTAGAGACCTACAGAGTATGACACTTAAAAAGTTTTAATAACATAAGGATTTTTATGACAGTGAGACACATCTGCTCCTGGCAGCACCAATTTACTTCAAAAGAGGATGACAGGCATCAAAGAACCTCCAGATGCAGTTTGCTTTCATTGTGGCAGAGTTAGCCACTAGGCAAAGAAACTGCCCTTGCCTTGACTGTTGACAAATTGGACAAGCAGGGCACAAAAGAAGGTAACTGCCAAACTTTGCCAGGATAAGGTAGTACAGTCCTTCAAAATTCCTGCTTCACAGAAAAGTCTATCAGATATTCTAGATCTATAGGCTGAAGATGGATGCCCCAATGTTGCAGAGGAACGTTGGGTGACTGTCCAGGCAGCCAGATGTCTCTGTCATTTCTGAGTTTTGGAAGTTGCTTGCTCTGCACTTCCTGTTTAATCAGGTAATATTATATCTTTCTCAGGTCTCTGATGGAGTTGAAGATGAGATAGTTATAGTTACAGTTTTCCATAGTTATAATAGAAAGTAAATCAGGTACAAAACTTTGGATTCACCAAGATAGGATAGATAATGGAATATTTTCTTTCAATTTGCCAAATACTAATGGACTGCCATTGTGAAGGTATTTTTTACTTGATAATTGTTCTTATTGAATATAGTTTTACTATGTTAGAGTTAAAACCCTTCCTTTTTATTTAGGCAAAAAGGGGAAAATGTGGTAGGAGGTTTGTTTGTGTTGCTGCTCTGAGACTGCCAATGGACTCGGACTTTGGTTTGAAGGGTGGAGTCTACACTAAGTTGGATGGAGTGGACTATAGAGTTATCTGGTAGACTGAGAGGAAATTAGAGGGACACACAGGAGGAAGGAGGAGAGGCCTAAGGAGATGAGTAGTCTTTTCCCAGCAGGGAAGGTGGAGAAGAGAGTAGGTGATTGTTTCTCCATGCCTCTGTGGATCTCTCAGGTTTATTTCCCTAATATTTAACTCCTGATATTTAGTTTTTAATAAGCAATAAAAGAAGTTGCAATAATTATTAGCTGCTGGAAAAAGAAAGGTTAGTTTCTCTAAGAGTATAACTCCCGATGTGTCAGCTGCACTCCAGCAGAAGACCATACATCAAGAATATTCAGGCATCATAAATATGCCTTGATGAGGGAAAAGAATACAAAGTTGAATGGAAAGGGAAGAGGGAAGAGTTAGGAAAGGAATGGAGAATATGATCAAAATATATTGTACAAAATTCTCAAAGAACTAACTAAAATAAGAACTCTAAGTTCTTACAGACATGTGTGGATCAATGTTTCTAGAAGTTTCATTTATCACCACACAAAATCCCAAGCAACCAGACAGTCATTCAACAGGAAAAGAATAAACAATAGGCGGTACACTTTACAGTGGAATATACCACTTAGGTGGCCCATGTCACAGCATGACTGGATCATAAATCCATCCTGTCAGATGAGAGAAGCCAGACTCTAGTTGCTAGACCAAAAGACACATACATAAAATCTCAATCATGTGACGTTACAAAAAAGGTGAATCCATATAAAGAGAAGGCACATCAAAGGCTTCCAGAAGTTGGGAAATGTTTCATAGTTACTGTTTGTGTTTATGGTTAGTACTTATTCTAATTTTGGAAGTCTATTGAAAACAGTGGGATCAAGAAATCAAACAATTGATATAAATACTAGAAATGGAGAGATACAACTGTCTTTAGTGAAAAATCCAAGGAGTTTAAAAAGAGAAAAACCATTAATACTTATAAAAACCATTTGATGGAATGTATAAATACAAATTCAGCCATCAGAATCAGTACATTTTTCCTTTGCTGGTAACATACACCAAAAAGGAAAATAAGAAAATGTTTCTTTTTAAATGACAATGTAAACTAAAGTAAGAAAGTCATAGGATTCATGAAATCTGTGGATCTTATAAAAGGAGACAACAATAAGATAAATGAATATAAGAACAATCTCCTTAATGTAAGAATGTATACATATATTCATTTGTAACATGTATACACCAACATGTGTGCATATGTATAAGGCCACTCCTGGGAGAATGTTATTATTGCTTTATTTCATGTAAAAATTGTCTTAGCAACACCTTACATGATTAAAGTACATTATAATAATATAATATGTTCTGAATTTTATGTAATTTTAAAAGTTATATGAAATGAAACTATCTGAAACAAATTTAAAAAGATAATTAATTCAAACCAAGTATTGGGATATTCCACAAGGCTACTGAAATATAATATAAGGATGCATAAGTCTGTAAAAGTAGATCAGTAGAACCTGGGGGGAATCATAAAAGAGGTATGAGAATTTGACATATGACCAGAGTGCAATTCAATCAAGAAGGAAAAAAAAAGAAAAAAAAAAGAAAAAAAGATTAACAACATCAGCTCAGGACTGGATGTCTATCCTGAGAGAGTCAGAATACTTAGTTTATCTCAAGTCAGATACCAAATAAAAACAAGCAAGTGGGTTAGAGCAGTGGCTCTCAACCTTCCTAATGCCACGACCCTTTAATACAGTTCTTCATGCTGTGGTGACCCCCAACCATGAAATTATTTTCATTGCTACTGTAATTTTGCAACTGTAATTTTGCTACTGTCATAGACCATAATTTAAATATATGATATGTAGGTTATCTGATAAGTGACCCCTGTGAAAGTGTCATTTGACCCCCAAATGGGTCATGACTCACAAGATGAGAACCACTGGGTTAAAGTGATAACTATAAAGATACTATTGGTATTAACTGGGATGTCTGGGGAAGACCCAGATGGGTACTAATAAATAACTGTTGCATAGCAGAAGACAGTATAAATAAAGATATAAAACAAGTGGTGGGTTCAGAAGACATGTTTGCAAGATGTATGACAGATCAGGATTTAAAAGCTATAATTACAGGAAGAGCACTTTACAAATTAACAAGAAACTGACAACCTAACAAAGAGATGAGCAACAAATATAAATAGACAATTCATAGACACGGAAAACCAAATGGCCAACACATATGCATAAGTGTTTTCCAAATTTACTAACAGGAAATGGAAACTGAAGTAACAAAACACAGCATCACTTCAGATCCATCAGACTGACGAAAAAATAGCAGTGATAGTAACAGCCTTGTCAGTGGGAGCTTGTGAGACTATCTTGGGAATTGCTGATAGAAGCACAAACTTAGAGCATGATCTGGGAACATTCATTAAGAGGAAGAAACATAAACATTCAGAACCCACAACCCCTCTCCTGGAAACATAGGAGAACACCCAAGAGCAGATGTGAATCCAGATGTGGACTGTAGCACTCAGTACCAACAATGATGTATACACAGAGGGAACCCTCCAAACATCCCTGCTGACTTGGGATTTACAGAAGAGCCAGAAGATAAGATAAAATGTCATCCTGAAGACTCCATACCATCACCATAAACATCACCTCACAGCAACTCTGGTTCCCTGAAGAAGGCCTCACAAGACCAGCTCTGACAATATTCAGTGGTGGAGGGGGTGGCTCATGGGGCCCTCTATTGGCTGTTGATAGAGGCTGGGAGAGGAGAAGTCACTGTCTTCGGTTGCACACCCAATGCTGACCCCACAAGTGCCAACGGATAGCTCTCCAAGGCCACACACTGCCCTGGTTAAACTCAGTGTGTCACAAGACAAAATGAATAGATGTGAACCTGAAATAAATATTTGTGTGTATGTGTGAGGGGACAAAGATAATAGGGAGACAGGAGGGGGAGGAGGGGGAGAGTGATCAGCATAGGTATTAGTTAGGGTTTCTATTGCTGCGACGAAACACGATGACCAGAAGCCACTTGGGGAAGAAAGGGTCTATTTTGCTTACTCTTCCATATTACAGTTCATCACTGAAGGAAGTCAGGACAGAAAGTCAAACAGGGCAGAAACCTGGAGGCAGGAGCTGATGCAGAGGCCATGGAGGAGTGCTGCTTACTGGCTTGATCTCCAAGGCTTGCTCAGCCTGCTTTCTTATACACCCAGGACCACCAGCCCAGAGATAGTCCCTCCCACAAGGGGCCCTCCCACATCAATCACTAATTAAAAATGCTCTACAGGCTTTCCTAGAGCCAGATCTTATGGACGAATCTTCTCAATTCAGGTTCATCCTCTCAGTTGACTCTAGCTTAGGTCAAGTTGACATAAAACTACCCAGCACGGCGTGCAGAGAAGTAATTTAAATTTTTAATTAAAAAAACAGAGTAAAAGAAAATTATGTTTAATAAGCTTTTACTTTTCCACAGAAATGATAAAAAACACATACTCGTTTGTGTGATTATAAACATACATATACACTGCATGTAGAGGTGTGAGGGATGGACTGGTAACCATCTGAAAAGATCCAGAAGGATGAGTATAAGACTATTTGTGAAGGTGTAATGTTAGTTAAAATGATTGCAGTAAAAGAGCAAAAATAGCTTCTGGAGAGATGGCTCCATGGTTAAGAGCACTGGCTGCCCTCTAGAGGACACAAGTTTGGTTCTCAGCATCTACATGTGGCTTGCATCCATTTGTAACTCCAGCCCCAAGGTCCCCACCGCCTTCTTTTGGCCTCTGTGGGTACTACATATGCATGTATATCTATGCAGGCAAAACACTCATGCACGTAAAATAAAAATAAATAAATCTTTTTCTTTTTTTGCAAAAGATGAAAATACAGGTGAGAGAGGAGAGGGAGTTAGGAACAAAGGAGGAACGAGAAAGAACATTATTCACACCCAGAGCATTATAGAACTCCCGCATACATAAAAGCGTAGGCGTCTGTATGCAGCTTCCAGCCTGCGAAGTGGTGAAAATGACCTCGATTGCTGAGTGTGCACCAAGCGTCATATGTACTCATTTCTCCATCCTCTCCCACTACAAGGTTCAAGCTGTTATTATCTTCATTTAGCCAACGATAAAACTAAGAGATGAGGTAACCTTTCCAAAATTACAGTAATTCAGCTTCAGGTCTTGGATTTGAACTCAGATTGGATAAACCTGAAATTCTGGCCCATAACTGTTAGACATATTGCCTCTCAGCAAATACGTGTCTAGGACATTGTGTTGATCCAAATACACACATTGCAATGTGATACATGTATACCAATTCTGTTCCAGGAAAAAAATAAGTCATATGTATATATTTGAGCAAAAAGAAAAATGTATGCATGCAACTTTCAGTCTCTATGCTCCAGTTTGGAGGGTGTGGATACATGCAAAGACAATAATGGGTGATTTGGATGTCATTCATTTGTTTGTTTAGTTTTGAGATAGGGACTCACAAAGCCCAATCTGGTCTTGAACTCACTATGTAGGCAAGGATGACCTTGAACTTCTGATCCTCCTGTCTCTACCTTCTAAGTGCTGGGTACAGGCATGCATCACTATGCTTATTTATGAGCTGCTGGAACTTGAACCCAGGGCTCTGTTCATGCTATGTGAGTACTCTGCCAACTGAGCCATACCCTGGTCCCTGATGCTTTGTTTTTAATGTGTCTCTGAAACATATTTGAAAAGAAACTAGTCTCAAAAATTATGAAAAAATAATACTGACAAGGCACTGAGGCTTTCCTTTCCTTGGATAGGCTCTAGTGTTTGAGTATTGCTCTCTGAGTGGAAATGTCAGGCACACAGTCCCTCTTGAAGGAGGTGCCATTCAGTTCAGGAGGGATTTAGACAAGTTGGAGGAAGAACATGACACATAGCTTAGAAACTGCAAGGCATCTTCAAGCACAGTGCCTCTGGAACATGGGACAGGGCAAGCCTGTCTGCATGAGAGCAGGGCTGTGATCTAGGAGGGTGTGTGGGCCTGCACAGACTTGAAATGCCAGCAACAGGAACATATCAACCACGTGAGGGGATGGGGCTCCTGTGATGCTAAGCTTCATGTCCCAAACACTCCCAGAGTGGCCCTGACACTTACAATACCTTCTTTCTAGTCCCAGTCTCATGGTCCTTAGTCAACCACACGAGCCTGTCCAGAGAATGCCAGAGTCTCGGTATGATGCCTAGTGGTTCCAGTGAGCTCCCAAGTGTCATAGCAGGTCCATTCCAGCCAGGCGTTGGTGGCGCACGCCTTTAATCCCAGCACTCGGGAGGCAGAGGCAGGCGGATCTCTGTGAGTTCGAGGCCAGCCTGGGCTACCAAGTGAGTTCCAGGAAAGGCGCAAAGCTACACAGAGAAACCCTGTCTCCAAAAACCAAAAAAAAAAAAAAAAAAAAAGCAGGTCCATTCCTGATAGAGCACTTGTCCTGTTTGGGTCCCTATACCCGCCTGAAGGTGATCATTCCACTTATTTTCCAGAATCAAAATAAATGCCCCATCCAAGAGGGCGACCAAGAAGGGAAATCCCATGATCTCTGTGGGTCCTGGTGATAAGAATATTGCATGCTTTCAAGTGCAGTCATGGGAAGACACAAAAAACAAGCACAGTGTAAAACAGGGAGGCAACACCCAAGATGGCAGCCACCAGCATGTGAGAATCAGCATTGCGCTGAGCCATCTCACTTCCATTTTTTTTCACTTGTAAAAAGCTAAATGTTTTGTTACCAAATAAATCATTTTTTTTAAAGATTTACAATACTCTAGTATCATTTCTGGTTTTGGTGAAAACAGACCTCAAACCAAATTTAAGAATTTGTCACTTATTAAAAGATGCTCTCTGGTTGATGGGTGTGAGTTGCGACAGTCTGGCCAGGCTTGCTAACTAGGGCATGCAGCCATTGACCATGATTGTCTTGTGCTCAACTTAAATGGACTCATCTCTCCCCATTGTCTAACTGCTTCAACAGAGCGCCACTCAAACTATAAAAATACTGAGGTTGACATATTTATAGCCAGGGGACAGATTTTAAAGATGATTCATTGATGGTTCACTGGACTGGCATACTCAAGCTTTCTGGGTTTGGGTAAAATAGTGGGGTCTGCTTTGTCAAAAGAGGTGGGCAGGGAGGTGTCTGCAGAAGCAAGCTGGCTAGTGCCTAGAGAGCTTACAGAGTTCCAAGAAGAAATTCTTTCCTATAATAAAGTAAGAGATTAAAAAAAAAAAACTACTAAGCCTCAGAGAAAGTGGCTAAAATTAAGGATAGATTTAGGGGAAGGGATTTACAACATTGCTTCACAGTAGCAATATCTCCTTTGAAACCCCAAGTGCCCATCATAGGGACCCCACCTGCAGTCTCCAAGTCCGTAGGTTGCACAAAGCTGTGTATTAACAGCTATACTGTTTGCACTCACTCGGGCATTGCATAATTCAGCTATGTCTCCTTCAATCTTTAGTAATTCCTTTCCTTCCGCAAGATCCCGCCCCACTAATAAAGTCACCCACAGACCCACAGTCCCTAGAGAGGAAGGGTGAAGACAGAAGTCCGTCATTGGCTATCTACAAGTCTCAAAAGCCAAAGTTCTCCCACAAATGTTAAGGCTGAAGGGAGAATGTGTGAAGTTCTGTCTGGAGTTCTCATATTGTCTTTCCCACTGCATAAAAGATAAAGGTGACATGGGTAAGAAAAGGGAAAAATTAAGCGAAGAGATATCAAATGTCCCTATGTCCTTGGGAAGGGACCCTGAACCATCCAATCGTGGGTCATGTTGGGTATGGGGAAGTCCACAGCCTCCAGACAGGTTAGCAGGGTGGGGGCGCCTCTGACTGCAACTTCCTCCAAGCATCTCAGCAATGCAGTGGGATTCTTACAAATGCCCTCTGCCCTGCCCACAAGGTAGTAGTTGAATATCAATGCCGACTGAAGATATCCAGCCCAAAGGGGTCTGGGACCATGTCAGAAAACACCCTATGGACCCTGTGTGGCAAGAAGACAGCCACACATTTCTCTAGTCTTGTGAGAGATGCTCAGAAATTACTAAACAGACTTCAAGAGTGCTGACATGTAAGGCAAGGAAGACACAGCAGCATGGGAGGACTCGGTGACTAAAGATACCACGGCAGATGACAAATAAAAAACTGTAAAAAATTTATATTTCTTAATATCTAATACGCAACTATCATCCCCCCAATGAAAACCCATGGTTATGCTTGTTTTAAAATGTTGCATCGCCGAAAATGAAAAAATAATTGTTCTTCTGGCAATATTGAAAAAGTGCTGACCGCAACCAAAGACAAGAATTAGGCAGAGCAGGGTATTTAGAAAATGAGGTCCTGAGGTCCTCTCTGCACGTCACATTTAAATCAGAAATCCTCCACTCCCAGTGAGACTGAGAGTGTATGATGGGAGCTTAGTATAAAGTAGAAAATGAACCTTCTAGAATTCACACATCCCAAAGAAGACTGTGCTTCAACTATCACACTGAGGACCCTCTGGGTTTCAAAAGCATTGAAGCTGAAAATATTCTGGGCACCCTCGTTTTGAAGCTGGCTTCTGAGGTAGTTCACGGTCCCACAAGAAAACAAGTGCACGGCCAATTTCCAGACCATTTGAGAAAAGAGTCCAAATGTTTCTGTAGTCAGACTTTATCCTTCCTTTCTGACAAGGTTTCTTAGCTGGACAAACTATGCACTGGGTTTGATTCCAAACATTGCTCACAGAGTTCACAACACAGAATGTCTTTAAAGCATTATCCCATAGCAGGGCAGACTAGAAGAGGGAGTATCTGGAGGATATTCTAACACTGAAGATATTTCAAAAGTTTATGTAGAAACTTATTACTCTAAAAGTTTCCTAAGAATACACACATACGCATATATAAAAAAAGTTTAAATGGAGTTACCTTATAATGGGATAGCAATAACCCTACTGGACACTACAAGCTAACAAAAAGCCTAGTGCCAGGCATGGGTTGCCTTTTTTGCAGTCATTAGCCAGTGAGTACCCACAGACACCCCCAACATTAGAAACTGTTGCCAGTTCTCTTGGTTACCCTCCAAACTTGACCCTATTGTCAAAGACACCACATATTGAGTCACAGAACATGGAGAAACCAAGCTGGGACTGACCTGGAAGCTTCACCTCTACTAACTGGCTTTCACAGTGTTGAAAGGTACTGTGAATGCTACAAGAGGAGAAAAGTCATCATGAATCTTACCAGCTGTGCACCCTGTGAGCTATGACAGCAAGACAGGCTCCTGTGCAACTGAGGCACAAACGTCATTGGGGTAACCAACCACTTTCCAATCAGATTTAAGACCTGATCCACAGTTGGAAATCATACCTGGAACCGTTATTGGGTTCATAAACCTATGGCTAGAAAGTCCACGACTCTAAGAGAGAAATGACTACTATTATACGTCTGCAGATGGATATAATACTAAACTGAGTTCCAATGACTTCTCATTCTATCCAGAGATTACTGCATCTATCAACCATCATTGGAGAGGCTTTTATTTGCAGTCGATGGTGATTAACACAGAGATAAACTGGTCAAGGTATAGAGAATGAGAGACTTTGGAGTGCTCAGTCCTGAATGGGATATCTATGTGGTACTCCAAGCCTCAGGGACCACTGTGGAAGAGGGAACCAAAATACTGTAAGAGTCAGAGCTGATGGATGGTTACAAGGAAGCAATCTGTTCTGCCTCTTTTTATCTGACACCCTGACATCATGCAAGCAAGGTAACTTCTATCTGTATCATCAACTGGATAGAGTGGGTTTCCATCCAGCCTAGAAGGGTCCTCTCTCTGTCTTTCTTTGTCTCTGTCTCTCTTACTTCCCTATGTCCCTGTAGAGAGGGTAGAGAGGGATATACCAAATGGGCATGGCCTTATCAATTTATAGAAATACTCAGCCGTGCAGTGGTGGTGCATGCCTTTAATCCCAGCACTCAGGAAGCAGAAGCAGGTGGATCTCTGTGAGTTCAAGGCCAGCTTGGGCTACAGAGTGAGTTCCAGGAAAGGCTCCAAAGCTACACAGAAAAACCCTGTCTTAAAAAAAAACAAAACAAAACAAAAAACAAAAAAAAGAAAAAAGAATAATAAAAAGAAAAGAGAAAAGAAATATTCCCTGGCAGGCTTGACTTTCTATACACAGAGAGGTGAGAATGGACAGTATTGCAGGCCAGATGTAGTTTCTCAACTCACTTCATATTTGAATGAATATGCTAAACAATCCACTTATTTGAGGCAAGTTCATTGAATTTCATCAGTAATATGTTCCATTTTATTAGTTATACATTCTCAAGATAACTACCCTCTTGATGGGACAGTGTTTTCCATTGTTAATGATTGACTTCTCTCTATTAATTTAAATTAAACATGTAATTGCCATTGGCACAGTCTAAGAGTCTTCTAAGTAGATTTGTGAGATATTTTGGAAGCCAGAAGTTTCTTGACA
>CABHPR010109687.1:0-20119 GCA_902168415.1 Peromyscus melanophrys
CAACAAAGCACTTGCTTGTTCAATTGCTGTCAAGTTGACATGCAATATATCTTTTATAACTTTTAATGTAATAGATCTTTCCTTCTACACACCCACAGGAGAAGGCAATGCATTTGCTTTAGTAAAAGCATTCTAAAAATATTTTCAATACAATAATGACGTAAAATGTTCTAACAATGACTTATATTTTCTACAAAGGTGTAGGGATATATTTGTGTTTGTGAATGAATACTCATACAGGAAAAACAGAGACCATTTACTTTCCTAGTAGTAAATGGCCATTTAAAATATTCATGCTACAAAGAAATGAATGCCACCATAAACATACATTAGTTATGATAAAAGAATCATTAGTTTTCTTTTAAGAAACAGTAATTGTTCTCCCCCCACCATATATTCTGGGAATGGAACCCATGTGGTCAGACTTTGCCAATAGTATGTAAGCCAAATGAGGGCATCGGTTTTTTTTGTTTGTTTGTTTGTTTTTGTTTTTAACATAGATACTATTCACTCATTGTAATTGCTATTCTTCATTGCCAACTTGACTAAATCTGAAAGTAACTAAAGCCCAAGTGACTGGGTACACCTGTGAGGGATTTTTTTTCTGAATTAAATCTTTTGAAGCTGAAAGACTAACTTATAATCCAGAACTTTTGAAGTGGGATGACCCACCTTCAATCTGGGTCAGATCTGCAGGTGGTAGCCTACATAAAGGACATGGCAGAAAGAAACTTGCTCTCTTTGCCTGCTTGCTCTGGGTCTCTCTGGCAAGTCCATTCCTTCATTGGCATTAGAACCTACTTCTTTGGAATTCTGGTTTATACTGAAAACCAACTGAGACATCCAGCTTTGTGGACTGAACAACTACTGGGTTCCTGGAAGGTCCATTGTTGACAGTCATTGTTAGCCTAAGTGGACGATAGATTGTAAGCCATTCTAATAAATCACTAATAAATCTAATAAAGCAAGACATGCACACACATATTTACATACACATACACACACACTCACAATTCAATAAGTTATGTTCCTCTTAAGAACCCTGACTAATACAGATGTTGGTACCAGAAGTGGTATAGAAAAAAAAAATGTATAAAGATGAATTTTTTAAGTATCTGGAATAGGCTTTCCATTTTGACAATACCTACAGTTACTGAAGCCTCTCAAAGAAGCTTAAAGAGTACTGAAAGCTCATGGCGTGGACTATTTTATAAACTTAAGGAGACAAATGCATTTGATTATCCTGATTCACCAATTATGAGAGGCAATGGATTTGGTGACTCTGTATATATAGAACTTTTGACAGTTGATAGAAAAATAAGGAAACCAATGATGCTGCTTGATTGCTCCAAGCATCTCTGGGTAAATTGACAATGAAAAAGACTGTACTCCATGATAAAAATTAACCAAATTCTACCATATCAGAATATGGTGGAGGGCAGCAATAAACTCAGTGATAAAACTGGCTGGTCCCAGATGCACATAAACAGTCTAAAGGTTTCTAAATGTGCCGTGAAATAGAATCTTCTCTTTAGCAACTACAGAGCTCAAGTTCTGGAAAATCAAACTGAAGCCCTCATTATAAGACTGGCAGAATTACAAAGAAAATTCAAGTGCCAGCCACATAGGGTGTGTGCTGTTAAAGCAAGAACATTAATAGGTAAAGAATAGAATCCTGTTACTTGGGATGGAGATATGTGGGAGGGTCCTATTAAGGCTGAGAACTCTGAACCCTGAAATTCTCGAGGGTTTATTTATCTAACAGAGGAAGTGGTGTCTCCACCCTCAACAGAAGATGTACTCCACCTCTACCACCTGAAATACTGCCTTTTCCACCTTTGACTAAGGAAGTTAATGCTTTATTGTCTGCTAAACCAGAAGTGACTTTCTCTGAAAGAGATGCCAGGCAAGACAATACTGAGGTCCCCCAGGGCCCAACAATGGCTATCTCTAGACCTGTAACCAGACTGAAGGCTAAATAAGCTCCTAGATGGAGGATAGAAAGTATAGTACATGAGGGGATGTGCTACACTACTAAAAAGCTCAATGTGTTTGCTAAATCATTCAAGCCGAAGTCTGGAGAATATATATGTGGAAATGGATTTTAAGGGTGTGGGATAACGGTGCAAGGAACATAAGACTGGATCATGCTGATTGGGCCCACTGAGTGGAGACTCTTAAGTTTAATATGGAAGCTTGCCCAGTTTAAAAAAGGTGCCAAAAGTTTGTTTGAATGGTTGGCTGAGCATTTTTTCAAAAGATGACCTACTGAAAAGGAGTTGGAGGTGCTTGCTATCTCTTGGCTTAGTGTTGATGAAAGGATTTTAAGACTCAGGGAAATTGTAAAGATACAGTGGGTCTGCTATGTAAATCCTAATCCTCCACAATGGGAAGGCCCAGAAGACATGCCCTTCACTAATCCTATAGGATGCAAAATGATGAGAGAGGCACCAGCACATCTGAAGAGCTTTGTTGTTGCCCTTTTCCAGACTTGAGCCAATTTGCAGACCCAGAAGCCCTTGAATGCAGGGACAGCTGGATTCCCCTGAGGAAGGACCTTGAGAAAATACTGATGAGTTACTGTTACCATTTCTCCAGTCCTTCCTTAGAGGGACCTAATGCCTTTTATGAAGGTAACTCCAAATAAAATAGCACATGGGGCAAAGTTCCTTTCGCAGTGTAGTCCTAGAATGCGAACATTATCCTATTCATTGTATAGGGGTTACTTTGTTCATACGAAGTTGTTAGAGCAAATGTGGTCACCCCAGACTACCAAGTGTCACATCGAAGTGACCTTAATTCTGGAGTGGAGGCAATATGTTCTATAGTGGGTGCAAAGTAGGAGAATCACAAGCACAATCATGCTCAAAATGAAATTCCAATACACTTTATGATCAGCAAGAATATATATATATATATATATATATATATATATATATATATATATATATATATATATACCCTGAATGTAAGAATCTTGTGTTAATTCTTGTTCTGATGGGGGAGATTAATGTTCTGCTTTGAATTAGCTCTTTTAAAGAATAGATTGTGCTGATTATTCTCTAACCTTGCACCCCCGAAATAATTCAGAGCCAACAAAAATGAAGACATTCAAAATGCCAAGTTTTCACACGTATATGTGTTTTCAACATTGCCTTCAGCACTTCACTCTGTACCTAATTGTAATTATGAAGTTTCATGTGTTTCTCATCACTTTCTACATTACTAATAATTGAATGAATGAATGAATTAATGAATGACCGAATGAATGATGAGTACATTAGCAAATGTATAACATAAAATTATTAGGACTAATATCAGTCCTAAGTTCTTTTTAAGGACAATTGATTATATATGTGACCTCTCTAATCAAAGAATCCTACATGTCTAAACAATACTCTTTAGACATTTCAGTTGTGAATATATATAACAGAACTTATGTATGTGTAATTTTCAATATATCTTTGGTGTGTTTTCATATATTTCATATATAATTAGACCATATTGGCATTTGCAGTTCATTGTGCTAATGCCTGTGTTTATCTTAAAATACAAACAAATTACATTTCTGTTCTTTCCGCCTGAGTTGCATTGTTCATTAGTAGAACATTTCATTATACACGTGAACTATGTCATTTTGTTGACATTTCGTCAATATCTATCATCTGCTCAAAATTCAGATAATGATTTCATTCTCTGAATATATAGTCAGAAGTAACTTTGTGGGATCATGTGGTGGTCTGTGTTTAATTTTTCAGCAAAACTCCATGCTGTTTTCCTGACTGGTTATGCCCATCTACATTCTCACTGAGTACAGGGATGTCCTTTTTCTTCTACCTTCTTAACACTTTCTGTCTCTTGTCTTGCTAATCACAGCAGTCCTAACAGGTATGAGGTGATTGCTCCTTCTGGGCTTGATTGCCATTTCTCTAATTGGTCATGTTCCTATTAGGTGTTTATGTGTTCCCTTTGCAAGTTATCATTCAAGTCCTTAATCCTTGTGGTAAGAGATTATAATTTCACTCATGTTACCTGATTTCTTGATTGAACTTAATTGGCTAGAGGCAAGAAGAAGAACCTAAGTGAGTATTGGTGGACATAGAAATTCTGTGTGTATGTGTGTGTGTGTGTGTGTGTGTGTGTGTGTGTGTGTGAACATCATTCAGCCACACAAAAGAAAGAGGTTCTGTCATCTCTGAACATCCTACTATGTCCTGGAGGACATAAGCTAATGAAAAAGGCTAGGAACAGAAAGATAAATCCTACACACTGCTAGATCTCAGCATAAGTAAAATCTAACACAGCTGAATAAAAAATCAGAGAATAAAATACCAGTTGCTGGATTCTGAGAGTTGAGGAGAATAGACCTAAGAATGTATTAGGGAAAGAAAGAGCACAAAATTTTAGTTATAAGATTAACAAATTCTTGGCATCTAATATACAGAATAATAACTGTGGTCAGTATACCACATTGTATAGTTGAAATTAGGTAAGGAAATAGATCTTAAACCTTGCTATTACACACACACACACATACACACACACACACAGAGAGAGAGAGAGAGAGAGAGAGAGAGAGAGAGAGAGAGAGAGAGAAAGAGAGAGAGAGAGAAAGAGAGAGAGAGAGAGAGCGCAATGGTTACCATGGGAAATTAAGAATGTTAGTAATTGTGCAAATGCATACTTATATAGGATTATTATGTCCTATGTTTTATCCTTTTAAAAAGCTGCAACTTTTGTTTGCCAAATTATGCCTCAATAGTGCTGAAAAAAATCAATCAATATAAATAACAGTAAATGAATTAGGTAACATTTTTATTTCCTCTCTTCATAAGGGTATGTGGGATAGCATGATTTAGGAAATGGTTTAAGTCTTGCAAAAAAATTAACAAATTCTTCCATTAAAAATAGATATTTTTAAAAATTGTATAATTGACACAAATACAGTATTAGTTGAAAAGATGTTTTCAGGAACACTGTCTCTTCTCTGTTTACTCATCTCACTATCTTGCTGTCAATTAATGTCCCATCCTATAAATAAGTCCATCTGGTTTTTGCTGCAAGAAAGAAAATAAAAATTACAAACAAACCATAATAACAAAACAGAAAGAGATGATCCTTGCATCCAGAAGAAAAGAAGGCAGCTTTCCTAAGGAAGTATCATCAAATTTAGAGTCATGTGCTTGGTTGGTGTGCTGTTGCATATCTGTAATCCCAGAATTTGTGAGCCTGCTGCTTTTGGATCACATATAAGCTCACAGCTTCTGCTCTAGCACCATGCCTGCTTGCCTGCCATCATGCTGCCCACCGTGATAATCATGGACTCACCCCCTGAAACTGCAAGCAAGCTCCCAACTAAATGCTTTCTTTTATAAGCTACGTTGGCCATGGTGTTTTGTCACAGCAGTAGAAAAGTAACTCAGACATTGGGTTTTTATGACACTATGTGTCCAAATATTGTAAAAATAACAGAATGGTCTTAGGCTCTCTTGGAGGTTATTGTTTCTAACCAATCAAAAATGGTTTTGTACTTTTGGTGGGGTGGACCAAATGGATGAAACTCTCAGAAAGGGAATGCTAGAATATAATTTAGTAGGGTCTACTAATTACCTTTGGATGCTTTGGTTAGGAGGGGCTCTCTAGAGACAATCATCTCTTTAAACATTGTTAGGATTTAGAAAGTCCAGTTCAATATTTTTCTGTAGATTCTAATTTTGTGGCATTTTAACATGATTCAGAAAAATCATAAATTCCATTTGCTGATTTCTCTTCATATAAGTGATGATAAGTCTTCCTTTTCTATATCTATGCTAAATAGGCTCATTTCTACTAACTGTTTGTCATCTGGCTTGATATTAAATTTCTAAATATATTTTCCCCTTTCCCAATAAAGGTCTTCTGCTCTGCTTCAAACTAAAGGCAGTGTTCTGAACAACTCCAAAATGAATGAAGCAACACCTCCACTTTCCTTTTACTAATTTGCTATGAATGTAGTCATCAGTACTATTTATGTATCACTTCCTCCCCCTTCCATCTATACTGAAATGAAAGCTCTGTAGTATTTCGTGAACCTTTTCAGCTGGTAAACTACTGCCCCTGCCTTATGTTTGTACATTTGACATTTTAGAACCAAAATAGAAGTACTTATTTTGTAGCTGGAAATTTCTCCAGTTTCTCCAAGCCCTCACAGTCCCGTGACCCACTTATAAAATAATTACTCAGAAAGTTATATTAATTATAACTGCTTGGCCATTAGCTCAGGCTTATTACTGACTAGCTCTTATACTTAAATTAACTCATAATTTTATTTATGTTTAGCCACATGGCTTGGTACCTTTTCTCAGTTCTGCCTTGTCATCTTGCTTCCTCTGTGTCTGGTTGGCAACTTCTGACTCAGCCTTCTTCTTCACAGCATTCCTTTAGTCTGCCTGTCCCACCTATACTTCCTGCCTGGCTACTGGCCAATCAGTGTTTTATTAAACTAGTGTACAAAAGCATTATCCCACAGCACTATTTCATATCATTCTGTCAGTCCACTGCTCTTTCTCATTTACCGCTTTTTGTTTATTGATTCTGCATCATACCTATTGGTCTCCATCCTAGACTGTATGGTGGGGCTTGTGTGTCTGCATATTTCTTTGCATTATTTTTCTGGGACCATTATCTCCACATATATTGTCTCCCTTATAGATCCATATAAAACATCTAGAAAATAGAGACCTTCTGTTTTAGGGAGAACATCATTGATATCATTGGTTATCTGACATCTAATGCTCTGTTCCAACATTGACATGTATACGTCTCTGAGACTTTACCTTACTGTAGCTCTCATAGTCTTGAATTAAAATTATTTCCTTCACCAGATAAGCATGCTTTCAGGACTGTTTCAAAAACTATATACTTTTCTTCTGTATCCCCTTTATTGCTACTTGGACAGCTTCAATAATTAACACTTGGTAGCCTCCCCACAGAGCTCTCCTTGTATCTTAGTGCACATACAATATTATTCAGAATTATGTGCAACCTTCCTGACACTCAGCATCAATTCACCAAATATAAATTGTGCATCAACATTAGATTGTGTACCTCATGGGAGACCATGAGATCATCATAGATATTTGTAGTGTCTTAAAATATTCTAATTTGCATATCTCTTGCCATGCTTCTGCTGTTCCTCTTTAATGCTTAACAACATCACTTTTTGAGGTTACTTCTGGCTTGCTCAATTTAACAGTGAGAAGGAGATAAAATAGGTTTTTACTTGTTTAGGAGGCAAAGCTACTCTGATGAATGAATCAGCATGTGAATTTAGGTAATTTGACATTTTTAAAACTAGTATATCATCATGCCCCTTGAAATTCCTTAAAGCAAAGTGACTCTAAAACTACACAGAAGATTAATGAAGTAAGTTTGATATAATCAACATCAACCTGCATCTCTAGGTCAGGTCTCTGAATCTACTGGTATACATTACAATTACTTGAAATAGCATCAGCACATTTAACAAGTAGGATTTTCTTATGCCTTTATTCAAGCCCATATATTATCTGTCACTTGTGAAAATTATGAACATGACTTAGGAAATGGCTAAATGTTCTTATATAATATTAGAAACCCATTTCCATGAGAAAAATAATTTGAGCAATTTTTGTTAGCCTATATGCTCCATCTTCTCTAAGAAAGCATCAGAGATCTTTCCTACTATGGCTAAGGTATCTGTGATTTTTCCACATTTCTCTATAGATTAGATTTGCAACCATTTTAGAAAAGAAATAGAATTACTTTGAAATTATTCCCATTAAAAATTGATCCAAAACATTGTAACCCAATTATAAACTCATAACATGGTACTATGGTTAGTATCTATATTCTACATTGTGAGTCTTTATTATAATTTAATTTCATTAAAGAAACAAAAATGTATCAATATGCTAATAAATTAACTTCAGCATTCTCTTTTCTATAGTCTGTATCAAGCAGTGGCTGAGAAACAAGTACTGTTTTATTTTTGCTACCAGAAAAATCAGCAATAATATTATACTTTAAAATTTTCTAATAGTACCAAAAAGTTTCCAAGAAAGGGTGGTGTATTTTTTATCTGGCTCTTCTCTTCTTAAATTTAGCTTACCTTAGGATTATTTTAGTGGATACATCATATTTCTGTAAGCCTGCCATGTATAAATTACTCATCACTTAGCCTTTGGTCATAAGAAGCAAGAGGTTTTTATTACATTTAAAGTTATCAAATAAAAGGCTTCCAGAGATGTATAATACTTATGTAACCCTCACCTATCTTTGGAAATAATTGCATGTACTGCTGTCAGTGTTACAAATAGCACATCTAGTGTCCTAATGATGTTTATGTATTGAAAGGTCTTGCCTTTTTACCATCCTGCAGGGGTAGTTCCTGATGATCGGTACTATTGATAACTATATAGATAGCCTCAAGGACCATGAGCTCAACTGTAATTTTGGAGTTATTTGCCTCCAAATTGTTGAATTCCTCAGCATTTTTTAAAAGAATATTTTGCAGCTTTTTTTCCTCATTTATTTTTTAGAAACCATTGTTGATGCATGGGCCAACTTTTTCTTTCTGACAATTTTTTTAGTAATTATTATTGCAAGTGTATTTCTCTTTTTGCCTGCATGTATGTTTATACACCATGTGTGTGGCTGGTGCCCACAGGGGACCAAACAGTGAATCAGATCTCCTGGAACTGGAGTTACAGAGGGCTATGGACCACCATGTGTGTGCTGGGAATCTACCTCAGATCATGTGGAAGAGCAGCCAGTGCTCTTAACCTCTGCACTATCTCTTCAGCCCCTACTTATTATCACATAATTCAAGGTTTGTTTCTAGGAATATTAGAAGCAGAACTTCATTTGAGTAACTAATTTATGTTTCACTCATGTAGGTTAGTAGGAAATTAAAAATGGTGTTTTAACGCTTTCTCTGCAGTCTCTATCCCCTTGGCTTTTCTTTTTAATTTTCTTCCATATTTGGGACAAAAGTTAAACAAATTAGTGTATGGGCCAGTTCCAGCTTCTTGCAGGTTTTCATGCAGATTATGAGCTAAGAATGATTTATTTTTCCCTAAATTATCATAATCCACTTGGGCCATTTACATAGAGTAACAAGAAAAATCAATATATATATACACACATAAACATGAAATTTTAATGTTATTATATACACAAAATATTTTATTGGAGCACAACCATGCTAATTCATCACTTGTTGATTCTGTCTGTAGCTGTTTTCATGGCTAGTGGTAGAGCTGAATAAATATAACAGAGATCACATTGTGAGCAAATGATCTGACTTTTGACATTAGGTCTTGGTTGACTTTTGCTCTTGCCCTCTGTGTGGCAGATTCTTAGCTTCCTTTCCTTATGCATCACTGTGCCCTTTGAACTCTGGATCTTTTCCAGTGCTCTCCTCTATATTGTGAGTTCAAGGGTTGGTAAAAGCACTGACATGTGGCCAGAAAAAATAAAAATGTCTCTCGTTTTCATTATCTTACATTGTGAATATTTTAGTGGAGATACATGTAAGTAGTTATATTTTAGTAATTGTCAATGTCATCAAAGGTACAGAGGCCACTGGCTTATTGAAATAGCTCATAAGCATGAGCTTGCTCTAAAATATTATTACCCTGCCTGCAGCCCTAGCTTTCCATGGGTAGGGGCATCCTTGTTTCCCAAGTTCCAGGCCAGCCTAGGCTATACAGAAAGGCTCATTTAAATATTTTATGGTCTTGTAGGATAGTCATAGGTAATATATAAAATATTTCAGAGGCCAGTGTATATGTGAGATGGTGGATGATCTGTTGTGCTGGCATATTTAGTACTGGATATCCCAGAGATGTTAATAAGCCCATATGTGTTGTAGGTCATCAAGAAGATGTATCTTTTTATTTTTCCCCACATTGCTTTGGTTGTATGATTCTACCATCTATTTCCAAACAACCCAGTGACTGTCCATGGGAAGTGTTCCCTCATTGCAAAAGAAAGCCCAGATTGTAACTATAAAGCACTATGCAGATAAAAGCTATCATTTAAGTGGTTTTATCAATCTTGGCATCTAGGTATCTGACCAATGACTGCTGCATCCATTCTTATTAATAAATTTTGGAAAAAATCTTAAAGCTAGATTGTGGTCCAGCCTGAAGACTAGCCACTGTGATTTTCCCTTTAAACATGCAATAATTTCCAATCTGCTTTAGGGACACGGATAAAGGGTCTCAAATCAGCATTTCACAAACTGATGGGAATATATTCATCATAATATATACAGTAACAACCAACTTATTTTTAGATCAACTTATATACAAACATTTATTCTTTGGAGATGTCCAAGTTTTAACATTTGCTCCTATATTTTTTGTTTGATTTCAAGTATACCTTTCCAGAAATTATAACTGTTGTGATTAAAGTAATTGGTTGAAGAAAGTAATTGGTTAAGTAAAACTTAAACAGAGAAATTACACATTTTTTTACTGTCTCTAAAGAAGTAACATACTGAGCAGGTTGTATTTAGGAATATACATATTTATATTATAATCTCAAAAAATACAACAAAAAGTTTAAAATAATAAAATAAAATACTTTGATAAAATAAAGAAGCTATGAATTTGAGTAAGAGCAAGGAGAGGTGTGTGGGAGGTTTTAAGGGGAAGAAAAAAAAAGGGGAAATAATATAATTATAATTTTAATATCATAAAAGAATAACTAAGAAATTATTTACTTGTGTATGAGTGTGGGAGGCAACTTGTAGGAGTATATTATCTCCTCCCATTATGTGGATCTTGGGAATCTTATTTAGATCATCAGCCTTGGCCACAACTTTTGCAGAATATTTGTTTATTCTATGAAGATGTGTCTTTGCCAAGGTACCTTCTGATTGGCTTAATGAAGAGCTGAATAAAGATGCCATTGCCCCCAGAAAACAGGAAGCAGTCTAGAGAACACAACACCCACACTCCCAAGAGGTGGGGTGGGTGGATTTTGGTCATTTGGTGAATCATGCATATTTGTTATTGTTTAGGTGGGTTGTTTGCAAATTGTTACTGGTCATGGTAAGGGAGGAAACTAAGCAAGGAAGATTAGATTTAAGGATTTCTTTCTGAAAAGAAAAAAAGGGGGATATAAGAATGATAGGAAAAAAGGATAGATTATTGAATCTATTTTAAACTAACAAGCAACTATTAATCTCAAATATTTTACATTGGTGTAGATTTCTGTGTTGAGACAAATTTAAGGTTATTTTGTTATATATTATGTATGTTTCTACTCTTGTTTGAGATATTGTACCTATGCAGCTCATTAAAAAAGGTAATGCAAAGTTTTAGTCCTTGAAAGCTATTTAGGATAATAACAAACAAAAAAGACAGGTTAATAGTTTGTCATTTATAACAATCAAAGTTATACTCATATTAGGTATGTTTTCAAAGTCAAACAGAGATATACTTTAAATAGATAGATGGCCTTCAAACACTTCAAAAATCTACAGAATATGGCATTTAAAATGTTTTAATAATGTAAGGTTTTTCATGACAGTAAGACATGTCTGTTCCTGGCAGCACCAACTTACTTCAAAAGAGAATGATGGGCATCCATTTGGAGTTTCCTTTTATCATGGCAAAGTTAGCTACTGGGCGAGAAACTGCCCTTGCCTCAACTGTTGATAGTATGCTGTCCAAACTGGACAAGCAGAACACAAAAGAAAGGGACTGCCAGACTTTGCCAAGACAAGGTAGGACAGTCCTTCAAATTCTTGCTTCACAGAAATGTCTGTCAGATATTTGTAGGCCAAAGATGGTTGCCCAACATTTCAGGGGAAACTTGGGTGACTGTCCAGGCAGCCAGATATCTCTGTCATTTCTATAATTTTGGAAGACTTTTGCTCTACACTTCCTGTTTACTCAGGTAATGTTATTTCCTTCTCAGCTCTGATGGAGTTGAAAATGAGATAGTTATAGTTACAGTTTTCCTTGTTATCAAATTCAGAAAAGAAACTCACAAAAACGGTATAAAGTGTATAAGGTCAAGGGACATAAAAGCTTTAAATTGTTTATCTGATAATGTTTTGAGGTCTAAAAAGATAATTTTAGGATGATAATACAAGTTATGATAGAAAATAATTTAGGCATAAAACTTTATAAATTCATCAAGATATGATAGATAATAGAATATTTTCTCTGAATATGCCAAATACAAATGAACTAGACATTGTGAAGGTAATTCTTATACCTGATAATTGTTCTTATTTAGACAAAAAGGGGGAAATGTTGTGGGATATTTGTACACTGCATGAAGGTATATTGCTGTGATTGATTTAATAAAGAGCTGAATGGCCAATAACGAGGCAGGAGGTATAAGTGGAACTTCCAGGCAGAGAGATAAAGTAGGAGGAGATAATCAAGGTGCAGGGTGACACCAAGTAGACGTGGAGGAAGTTGAACATACAGAATGAAAGAAAGATAAAAAGCCACATGGAAAAGGTTGATTAGTAGAAATGGGTTTATTTAAGTTATAAGAGCTAGTTAGGAACAAGCCTAAACTGTAGGCCCAGCTTTCATAATAATAAGTCTCTGTGTCATTATTTGGGAGCTGGCTGGCAGGACAGAGAAAGATTCATTACACACAATCACTCTTTCTCCTGAGCCTTCTTGATGGCCCCCACTCTGTATTTTGAAGGGTGAATAGATAGGAAAATATATGTCCTAGAATACTTAGTTTAAAACAACTAAAAAATACATTCACTTTCTGGTGTCCATCCCATAAAGCAAAGCTTTAGCATTTGATTTGTTTTTCTCATAATGATATCCAAACTATGATCATAATTGAAAGTCCTACTATAAGTTATGCAGTCTGAAAGTCCAGAATTCTCAGGGTTTCTTTGCTTCCTTAGCTTTAATTTTCATTTCAGTTTTAATTCATGAGCTTTTTCCTATGGAGCCATATAGACCATCTTTTGGGTATAACAAGATTATTCTACATGAAACTAAAAATGATTGAGAAAGTTTAGAGGACTGTGGCAGGAAGTTCTTCAGATGTCCTTCAGTTTACTTGTTTGCATTCCCTCAAAAGAGGCCACTGCAGAGCAGCTTAGAGTTGAGAATAGCTTTGAAAGCAGTTATTGTTCCAAGGCTAATTTTAACCTTGTGATAAAGATTGCTTTTTGTATTCAGTTGAATGTGATCCAGTAATTGTTTGTCAAGGCTAAGTGCTGTAGGACATAATACATTTTTAAAATGGTGTTTTGTAATTATAATACAAGCATCTTTATAGCCTACTGTATGAGAGAATGCTATTGAGTAGGGGTATTAGGTTTATGAGAAAACAGACTTTAAATTTTATTATTTTAATTATTAAATCTCATGGATGCTCAACTTACATTATGAAAATTTGGAGATATGCTCAGATGAATGATTTTTCATAAAAACAAAACTTTCATTCCTTCCCACTCTAAATCTTCTTGTTTTAATCAACAAAATACTGGTGGGAACAATTCCTCAAGAAAGCTAGACAGCAGGGGTATGTTGCATGAAGTATTTTTAATATGCGTTTGTGATTACCTGTGAATCATCAGCTCATGTCAAGGTTTTCAGGTAGTAACATCCCAAATCTGAAATGCTTCTATGATGTGCTCTTTAGCATTGTATAGATTAATGGCAATTTGTTTTTTACTACCTTAATTAGTAGTGGCTAAAAGGATGTTGGAGTCGTGTCAGAAAGCCTCATTATTGTGTAAATGACTAGAGTCTCTAGCCTTTCTAAAGCATTCGGATTCATGCATTGATAGAGGTGATGATGTGCAAGTGAAGCACTTGAGTATAACCTAGACTGCTGACTCAAGAATATTACCACTTTGCAGTTTGTATTCTCTCCCCTCTCATTTTTTGACAAATTTGTTTTACTTGCATTAAAAAAAAAACACTATAGAAGAGAGCATGCCTAAAAATGAGAGTGTGTAATGTGGATATACAGTTTTAGATGTAAGAATGGAGGTACAGTTGGACATAGTGGTTCGTGCCTTTAGTCTCAGTACTCAGGAGGTAGTGACAAGCAGATCTCTGGAACTTTGAGGCTAGCCTAGTCTACAGAGTGGTTCCAGGCTAGCCAGGGATACATAGTAACACTCTGTCTCAAAACAATAAAACAAACAAATGAACATACACAAAAAAATAGAGCTGCAGTAGTTGGCTTGAGAAAGTAGCTGATGAATAATTAAACTTCAGGAATAAGACTTATTATGAAAAAGAGTACTGAGACCATGATTCTGGGAATATCTGAAAGGAAGAATGTGGTTATATTAAAGACAACATAGAAGAGAGAAAGGGATAGTTAAAAGGGATAGTTTAGGGGGGCAGGTAAAAAAAAAAGAAAGGGATAGTTTAAAAATAAAAGACACAGCAGTCACAGCAAGGTAATGGGCAGCAGGATGGAGATGAGAGCCATCAAAAAACTCTTGAGAAAAAAGGAAATTATTTGGCTTTATAAGATTTGGGAGGGGTTGTATAAACATGACCTTTTTTTGTTTCTTCCATTTTTGCACATACTTTCGTATGACTCACAGTTTGTATTTTAAGTGTGATTTGCTTTAACTTCCCCGTTTGTGAACTTCAATTTTAAACGTCAACTTGCCACAATCAAGAAGCACCTGAGAAGGGAATTTCAATTTAGGAATATCTAGGTCATATTTGTATGTGAGCCTGGCTTGGGAAGAAGGGCTTTGAATATTCCTTGATGTGGGAGCATCCAGCCAAGTTTGGGTGAAACCATTCCCCAGGCAAGGGTTCCTAAGCAGCATAAGGGTGTGAAGAGGTTAGCTAAGCATAAGAAAGTAGGCAGCATAGATACATTCATCTCTCTGTCTTCTTGGCTGTGGATGTGATGTGACTAGCTGCTTGAGTTCATTCCTTGACTTCCTTGAAATTATGGACTGTAACCTGGATGTATCAGCCCCAAATCCCTCTTCCCTCAAGTAGTTTTTGGTCAGAGTATTTTATCACAGCAACATGAAAGAAACTAAAACCCATTCAACAAATTAATGTTGACTCTATCATCTCTGCTGCATTCTACTCCATCACTGTTTTGTTTGGTGCTTATTCTTGGATTGTAATTATTATCTAAACTATACAATTCTCAGTTAACCTTTCTCCTTTATACAAAATGTTCTACTTTGGGCTTCCACTGGAGGTTGGATACTAAGATGGCTTTACTTTGTAGCTATTTTTTTTAACCTTGGGCTCCTCTTTCAGTATTTTCTGTTATACAAAAATCACAATTTTGCTTCAAAGGTAGTAAGAGGTAATTGGAGCACACATTCAGATTGAGCCTAGTACCATGATTCAGTGCAGTAAGAGTAATGAAGTTTTTATAGGTATAGAACAAAAGAAAGTCATAATTCAGGTCACTTAAAAAATATACTCATGGTAACATCAAGTAAAGAAGATACAGCAGTGAAGTGTCTGCTATAAGCCCTGGGTGCTCTTTGAGGACATTCTTGGCTTTTGAGTTGATAGAAGCTAATGGTCTGTTAGTACTCTCAGAGCCACAAGTATGTCAGGTTGCACACAGGGGTGGGCAATGATGGGCTGTGAAGGTAATTAAACAGAGCCCAAGGTAATTTTGGCTCTGGACCCATGTGATTCCTACTATCCACAGTCCTGCCAATTATGATCAGTTGATCAGCCTTGTAGACTTTTAAACAAGGGTGTAGCTTTTCCTAGAGATTTCAGCTCATATCTCTCTCCTTTGGGTGCTTTATTTACTACTAGGTGTCTAGACACTGATTTTTCAAAGATATTGCTCTCTGTTTATTGGTACCTGGAATCTGAGGATTGATGTCTTTGACCAACTATTTGAAATATGTAACAATTTCTACTCAACAATTTTTAATCTTCCTCTATTTTTCCTGATATCCTCTATTGAAATTGAACTAAACTTTTTCATTTTTTTTAACCTTGCATGTCTTTAAACCCTTTGATCATGTGTTTACCCCATTTGCTAGAGCTCTCAGGCAACATTCCCAAATTATAAAATCAAATTAACTAATACCTTTTGTCTCATTCAACTGTGCCTACCCCCATTGATACCCTAAATAATTAAGATTCTCTTTCCCTCAAATACTGTTTTTTTGTTTGTTTGTTTTGTTTTGTTTTGTTTTTAACTAGAAATTCTATTTGGTTGTATTACAAATCTTCAGTTACAGTTACGTCTTTCCTTACAATTTGGAAGGATCTGATTCTTTGGTAGTCTGTTTATTTCTCTTTTATTTTTAAGCTTATCAAACATTTGTTATTTAATCTGACCAGCCTACTCTACATATTTTTCGATAGACAAGATTTTGTGTCCTGCTGTGTCCTGCTAGCTGACATGCATGTTGTCCTTTTACCTGTGTCTTCAGTGTTTTCTTCTGTTGTGAGTTCACAATCCTTTGAAATTTATTTACAGACATTTTCAGAGACCTGGAGTCAAATGCTTTATGAATATGGAACTGGACTTTGCTTCTGTTACTTCTCTAATGAGGGAAGAAAGATAATTGTTTCATAGTAAGAGCACTAGAGATTCAGAGTAGCAAAATGCATCAGCCCGGAAAGGCAGACATTCTGACTGAGTGTGGAAAAGAGTCTTTAGCCCCAACTCACAGACTTTCATTTTACTGAATTAGCAGAAGAGTACCATCTAGATCACCTAGGTCCTATCTTTCCTTTCTTTGACCTTTTTCTCAACGAAAACTTGTGTGTGGTTCATCTCTACATTTTACATTATGGTTCTTTTTAAAGTTTATCATATACATGGCCTTGCAGGCAAGGTTGATGGTTAGTGATTTTTATTCTACTTTCTTTTTTTTTTTTTTTTTTTTTTGGTTTTTCGAGACAGGGTTTCTCAGTGTAGCTTTGCGCCTTTCCTGGAGCTCACTTGGTAGCCCAGGCTGGCCTCGAACTCACAGAGATCCACCTGGCTCTGCCTCCCGAGTGCTGGGATTAAAGGTGTGCGCCACCAACACCTGGCTTTCTAGTTAGGGAAGACATAATTCAGGCTGCGAGAGGCGTGCAGCTTCCCTAGCATGTGTTAGTAGTGGGGTCTGGTGCCTTTGATTCATTTGTAGCAGGACCTAGGCAGGCTCCAGCCAGCTTTGAAAAGCAACCATTAGATTTTATTTCTTACATCTAAAGACACCATGACTAGGACTTGAGTCTTGGGAACATGGGCAGGTTTGGATTCTTATGACAAGCTTGTTGGCTATTAAACACCATTAAAGGCTGCTAGGGATCCCTGGCCTCCTAGTGGTCCTTTTCTAGTAAACAAGTCGATACTATCCTTTTGCCAGTGTTCATAAACCATCTCACCTCAGTCTCGAGACCATCAAAGACAGATAAAATACCTAAGGGGATGCAGAACTCCATAGCTGCTTTGTATTCTAGGAGAGCTGCTTCGGGTTTTTTGTTTGTTTGTCTTCTGATACCTCAGAAATGACTGTATTTTAGCATTTAGATTGTGTGCTTAAAAAAAAATCCTAGTATACTTATTTGAAATACTTCATGGAAATTCTCTTGCTATCTTTTTAACCATGTATCAGAAATGGTGTCATCCTGTCTGATTCTTTAACATAGTCCCTTGACTAATAGCCATTTTATTTGTAGTGGCTTCTAGAGTAGAACCAGAAGGTGTATACAAATTTCATTAAAAGATACTGGAATATATTTATGATTTTCAATGAAAATTCTGCTCTAATACTTGAAAGTAATTAATAATTATAAGAACTGACTCATGCTTATACCTCCACAGCTGCTCTTCTGGGCCATAAAAGATTTCTTCAAAGTATACCATGTGAGCATCTTTAAAGCTGGCCAACAGAAATTTCTAACTTAATTATAGTTTGGCAGAGTGTATCCAAAACCTCTTATCTGAACAGTGAACCCAATAATTTAATCAGTCTGTCTGTTGATTAATCACGTTCTAATCCATCTGATATCAGCTCTGAAAAAAATTCTTCATCTGTTTCATGTGAAACTTATCTCTGCAAATGCACAGCTGCTGTGAGCCATGGGTATTAATAACTTGCACAGAAGACAAAACACAATGGAGTCTCCAAGCCTGCAGAAAAAGTTCGAACTTATTAAAACAGTCATTAGGTACTCTCTACAACCTTACCCATCTCCAAGTCATCTTCCATCCTCATGGCTGATTGCGTCCCTAGCTGTCACTCTCACATTAGTAAAAGCAACTCACATGTAAACTCTCACTACTGTATCTGATGCTGACAATTAATAATTGATTAATTAATACATATTCATCAGATTCTGAATAGCAACCTTGGCTGTATTACTTCCCTTATTATCCCACAGCAGCTCTGTTATGTAAAAATCATTACCCAGATCAAAAAATGAGGTCAAAGAGCAAAAGACAAGCAATTTGAGTACATATTGACAAATACAAAACCAAAAATATGTATATATGTTTGATGAAAAGAAGAAAGATAAAAGGCTACATTAGACTATGATGCTTTCCATTTCTATAATGTAAGATGCCCATTCTCCAAGATGATTAATAGTACATTCGGCCAGGTAAGCATAAAGATAGGGTGGTCAAGATATAGGTAGCTAGTAAATATTCAGTGTCATCGCTTTCCATTCATTGCTCTCCTGTTGAAGCACTTTCAACTTCTAAAGTTTTTCTTTTCATTCTATTTTCATTTCCTGTTCCATTCACTATCTCTTACATATGGACCCTGTCTGTTCATTCAGCCCAGCCCAAGCCTGAGACTGAGTCCACTATTCTGGGTCAATGTTTGCACAAGACACATGTGAATCTCAAGTTCCCAGTTTAGTATGAAATCTGACGGTATTTCAAAGGTTCTTAGAATTTTGACTTTGCAAAGTGTTTTCCACCAAAAATAGATTATCGATGATCACAGTGGACTTGAGATTATGAATAATTTACATTTTACTAGGTAAATATTTTGTTTCTTTTATATCCATTTTCTGAGTTACTTATATTCTACCCATATCTGTATGGCATGTTTTTGTTTGAATTTAGAGAATCCTAGCTGAGTAGTTTCCTCTCACATTATTTGTGCATTCCTAGGTTTCTCAATATTAGTTGAACTGAACATCTACATGGACCTTAATTAACTCTGCTCTACAGGAGAGGGCAGCCAAGCAGAAGAAGATTATCCAGTTCAAGTTAACTCTTCCTGAGAATAAGGGTTAATGTTTGGAATAACGAGTCCCCTGTTTAGGGAGAGGCTATACCTGTAACCTGTAAACTCAGAGCCCATTCTGTGTTCACCATGTATACTGAGGCAGAGGATATCTTCTGGGAGAAGGAAAGAGTTGGGGTAGAGAAGAAAAATGGGGCACAAGGAGAGGAGAGAGCTAAAGAAAAGAGAGAGAGACAGAGACAGAGACAGGGAGAGTCAGAGACAGACAGAGAAAGGGAGAGGAGGGGATGTGCAAATTGAAGCAATTAGAAGAGAGAAAATTTTCCTGAGGTATGGTTGTTTCCTTATATTCTTAAAATACTCCTTTCTCTTAAAGTATATATACCACACTCCAGTTTTCAATAGGTAAGATGTTCAAATTGATTTCTTTTCTCACAAGAAAGAAATTCTAGTCATTGTTACATACACCATGTATTAGTAGTCACTGCTATTATTATTCTCTTCTCCAATGTACACCTGAGAGCTAGTCTTAGCTATGATGCTCAATGGCAGTGCAACTGAGGAAAAATGACTAATTTCTGTCTTTTGTCCTTACAAGCATGATGATAGAGTGATGATCAGCTCTGATATATGTGAAAGGTCTGTACTATACATACCTGCATTATTAATTATATATGTCTAAGTAACAACTGCACCACTGTTTTGATAATTTACCTAACGTTTCTAAGATAACATTGCTATTTTCTCTGTGTTTTCCAAGTAGAAAAGTGTTACTATTGTACCCAGTAAATCCTGTTACTATTTCAGGTGTTGAAGGCTATTTATGTAAGACACTCAGATGAAAAAAGATGGTTTACTGAAAAAGGATTCTTATCTTACCTGTCTTGCCAGCCAAACCAATCAGAATTTTTTTCTGATAGTAATGTTTAGAAGTAATCAAACATT
>CABHPR010109691.1:0-10182 GCA_902168415.1 Peromyscus melanophrys
GGAGGCAGAGTCAGGTGTATTTCTGTGAGTTCAAGGACAGCCTGGACTACAGAGTGAGTTCCAGGAAAGGCGCCAAAGCTACACAGAGAAATCCTGCCTCAAAAAACAAAAAAATTAAATTAAATAAATAAATAAAAATCAAAGGATGAGGCCACTAAGATGTCTGACAACTCAAGTATGACTCCCAAGACTCACGTGGTAGAAGAGAACGCTGACTCTCACAAATTATCCTCTGATCTCTATACGTGTAAGGAAAAATATTTATTAAATTAGAGAGACCTAGGGTTTGGATCAGTGATAATGTTCTTGCCTAACATGAATGAGGCCCTGAGTTCCAAACTGAGCATAATAAATAATCAATCAACAAAAATAACAAAGAGGACAATTTGAAAAAAAATGGAAATAATGCCAGATAAATATCTAATAAGGCACTAGACACTCATAGGTGCTCAATAAATTATCACTGAATAAACAACTGATTTTCTTTAATAACACCAGAATAAACCTTTTGAAAAAGGAAACAATAAATTGAAATTGTCTCTCTCCTGCATTAGGAATCTGAGGAGCAATCAATTACTGCCTGAGCCTCCCCCAAGACCACAACCCAAAGGAATGAGTAATGGAAATACTTGATGATTCCCAACACTTGGGCTGAGTCGATTCCCACAGAACTGATGCTGTCACCCGCTGCATCAACCTTGTGAAATGAGTTTGGTTCAGAAAGACAAGAGGCCACTGTGTGAGCTCAGAGTGGTGACACCACACGACAACCAGACAACCACCATAAAGTTCTACAGAGAGCATGTAGGCAGATGTAATAAGAAAACTACTCTCAGCCAGTGGCCTTAGCAGGGCATAGGATCCATGCACTGTTTGACTAAGTACAGGTAGGTCCCAAATTGTCTCTGCTCTCCAGCAAGGCAAGGCTTAGCTCTGCCTTCTTGTTTTCTACTATCTGTGTTTGCTGACCACTGACTGGGGGCATGGTTAATGCCTTTCAATTCTTTCCAGAAGCCTTGCTATTTCACAGGTGTGTCCAGGACTGGATCATTTTACATTTAGAAATAAACCAATCTATTCTGAATTACTTGGCTCCAAATGGTGGAAATATCTGAGCTTGGCTGAGTCCTTTATAGTTTTCTCAGGTTCCTCTACTTAAGAGAAATTAAAATTTTATCTTCTCATTGACCCATTTTAATTTTTCTTTTAAGAAAGGGAATCATGCACTATAAGGTTACATGGTGCTGTCCAATGCTGTCACACAGAAGGATGCCAAATGGACTGGGCATAAAAGTATCAGACTTCACCTACAAAGTCTTGAACAAAAAGAGCCCTCCCCCACCAAGATAACTCCAAACAGTTCAGAGTGACTCTGCATATCTCTGGAACGTTTTCTTTCTTAGATTATAAAAGTGACTGGCTTTTGGTAAACAAGATATTAAACACTACACTTCCTTTTCAGGAAAGCGTCATTTGATTTTCCAATATATTCAGATATCCATATATCTGCTAAAACATTTTTCATTTGTTTTAACTTTGAAACCAAAAAGACATACTATAATGATATCTACTCAGATTTTGGGGGTGTGTATGTGAAATGTTTGGCCCCTATAGGTATAATTTAAAAAGAAAATAGCATCGTATACCATCCTGTGTCGCAGGACAAAGTTTCAGTGACAGGCCACATATGCACTGTGCGCTATATCCAACAGCTGAGATGTGTGGAATGACACACCATTTAGGTTTGTGGAGGCACGCACTGGTGTTCGCACGAGAAAAATCACTTCCACAACCCTTTCTCCAGCCAGTGAGAGAGAACTGTATTAGGTAGAGCAGCAGAACAAACCTTTTAGCGTGTTGGAAGGAAACAAGGATTTTTAATAAAAGTCTCTAAAGAGGACCACATACTAAATCTTACAGAAAAGCAGCACCAGGTCTACTTAACAATAAAACAACAAAACAGTAAACTGTGTCTTGATGCCTTGTGGGAGGTTTCCTCAGATCTCCACAGAACCTAAGCATGGTTTCCTTACACTACTGTGAAATAGAGCTGGGGGAGTTGGACCCTCTGTGACTAAGAGGAGCAGTTGGGAGCAGAGGGACACCAGCAATGCCCACAGAGCAGAAAGCCAATGGCTGAGGGCAGCTTCCTCCTTGAAGACAATGTCTAGCTCAAGCTGCAAAAGAAGTCATTGCAGAGCTTCCTCAGCCAGCAGAACCTGCTTAGCATGTGTAGTTCCCGGGCCTTACGGAACAACTTGCCCGCACTGACTTACCCTGTTAATTAAAGTGGCAAAAAACAGAAGAGCCGATTCCTTTCGTTCTCCACCCCCACCCCATTCTCACCTCCCTCCATGCTTTCCATCTGAACTAATTTTCAAAATCCACAAGAAGTTCTGTCCAAAGTGAAGAACCAAGAATTAAGTCATTCTTCTCCCTAGGGATTGAAAACAGTCTGAGACACCTAACCCCAAGGACCAATAAGAGTAACAAAGAATGCATAGTTTTGTGTCATTTCTACTGCAGGCGCCTGAAGCAATCCTGAGAATAAAAGGAAAATAACTGGGTGAGAAGAGAAATGGGCAGGTATTACTTCTCTCGTCAGCCATCAGACCTGCAGCACTCTTGACAAGTTGTCTTGGAAGTAGCAAGTGTGTTTCTCTTCAGTAAAGGCACTGGCCTCGAACAAATAAAATATTTACATTTTGCATATCGCTCCGATTTTTGCTCTCTTACTGGGCAACAATTTTGGGACACTTGTTCTTCATTATCAGAACAATAACCGCCCATCTGAACAGCTAAAACACTCTCCTGTGCCAATATGTGATGAATAAATTATGCTCAATTGTTTTGCACTAGGCTCCTGCCAGCATCACCAACAACAGTGATCACTGCTCTATTTTCTTATACACACACACACACACACACACACACACACACACCTAATGTAGCTCTTATGGTTACCCACCTTTGAGAGGTATTTTATTATTTATTTATTTGTTCATTTAGTCTGAGATAGGGTTTCAGAAAGCAGCCCTGGACTGGCCTGTAATTTTCTACATAGAAGCCTCTGCCTCACAACTGTGGGATAAAAACCAAGCACTGCCATGCCCAGGAGTATTTTATTTTATTCTTTTTTTGAGACAGGGTTTCTCTACATAGGCCTGGCTGTCCTGGAGCTCCTATGTACGTAAACCAGACTGGCCTCGAGAGAGTACTGGGATTAAAAGCATGCTCCACTATGCCTGGCAAAGATTTATTCTTTTTTTTTTTCCCATTTGTGTGTGGGGGGGGGGGGGACACGAATGTGCACGTGTATGGGGGTATCCATGGAGGTCAAAAGAGGGCACTGTGAACCCTGGATTATCATAGATTATGAGCCACCTGCTGTGGGTGCTGGGAATTGAATCCTGTTCCTCTGAAGAGTAGCAAACACTCTTAGCTGTTTCAGCCACTGAGCCATCTCTCCAGCCTCCAGAGATTTTCTTTAAAACCAAGCCCTTCCCCATGCTAAACTCTGCTTGATAAATTAGCAGCCACTCTAGCTGTTCAGAATCCTGCTCATCTTTGGTGGATCAGCTTAAATACTTTATACTTTATTCCCCGACAGGATCCTTCATCCTGAACACCCTGTCTGAGGAATTCTTACTGCTATTTATCATTTTGTCATGACACCATAAATTCTTTCATCTGCAACTTTTAAAACTCTTCTACGTATGTGTGCACATACGTGTGTGTATGTGTGTGCAGGTATATATGAGGGGAGTTTGTGTGCACATGTATGCATGCGTATAGAGGTCACCCTAAGAAATGCCACCCACCTCTTTTGAGGGGGGTTCACTAGCCTGGAGATCACCAATTAGGCAGGAGTGGCTGGCTGTCCCCCTTCCCCAGCACTGAGATTACAAGCATGTGCCACTGTGCATTTTTATGCCGGTTGTGAGGATTGAACTTGGGTACTTACACTTGCATGGCAAGTACTTTAACGACTGAACTGTCTCCCCAGGCTTTGCCCATAGCTTTAAAGCTTTCAATACTCAAGAACACTCTCCCAATTTGCCTGTGGTCCCCTCGTTCTTAGAAGGAGAAAGGTTGACTCGCCTCCTGCCTTTCTCTCCTTACCAGACACCAGGCAATCAGCCAAACCTTCTTGAATGAATGGGTGGATGAAACCAATGATCGCAAGCCACAGCCTTTAAAAACGAGCTTCGAAATCAGCCACCCGTGTGTTAAGGTGATTTTCCCTCAGAGGTTCCAAAGGCTTCTTGAGAAAGCTAATTAAAAGGCGAAATGACTTGAATGTTAGAAAAGCAATAAACACAAAAGAGTAGCTTCATGTTGCAGTTTAGTGTGTTTAGAAATACCACTTAATCAAATATGATCTAGTCATGACAATACCGCAGGAAAGGCTTATGGTCCAGGAGTTGCATAGTTAGAGGTTAATATTGCCCAGGCACATGTGGACATGTTCTGGCTTTCCTTGGCTTTCCTGAAGCTACTGTACTTCAGAGTATTTCAGCCTGTGGCAATGAGGTATTTCCAGGTGAGCTTCAGTAAAGATGCCCCCAATCCTCCATTGGGGGGTAAGGCATCTGGGCAGCCGAGAGCTCAGGGAACAGTAATAGCAACCCCCATGACAGACATCCTTGGCCACATGCAAGTCTATCTGTTCACCCATGGATGTGTCCCTTACAAACATTTTATCCATGTCACAAGGTAGAAACAAAACATGAGAAGTAACCAGAATACTAGAGTGGGTCTTCTACTTTGCAGCTGGGCCTGTGCACAGGAGTGCCACCCCCTCCCCCAGTAACAGATGGCCAAAGTAATCAAAGCCTGCTGTAATATAAAACCAAAAAAAAAAAAAAAATCAACCCAGATACGCTCCAAGAGAGAGAAAGACAGCTAACAGGCCTAAAATCGGGGGAGTATTCTGCATGAGTAGTTTATTTATTGTGGAGGAAATACATATTATTCTAGCTGGTCTCAGAATCTCTCTTGGGGAGGGGACTGTCTTCGTTTAGGAAAATATCTTTATGAGCTGTTTGAGGGCACGGAGAGGCAGGAGAGAAAGGAGAGACCTTTACAGCCCAACCTCCTCTAATGGTATGGAAATTCGAGAACAAAGGGGGGAGGGGGAGAGAGAGAAAGAGCAGGCAATTTGCAAAGCCATGTCTATGGATGAAAAATAGCCCCGTAAGACAAGAATAGCAGGGATGTTTACTCTGCCATTTTAAATCATTCTTAGTCCTGGGATTCTCATTCTTGACAAATGTGGGTAAAATCTCCACATCCATAATATGTCGTGTGATTTTGACTTTTTATGAAGACTGTAAAAAGGAGCCTGGGGTTTGTGTTTAAGTGTGCACAGTACAGAGAGCAGGGGACTAGTAGATGAGGAAAAAAGACACATTCAGGAAGAAAGGGGCACAAGAGAGGACATGGCCAGCAGACCCTGGGAAGACAAAGAATTCTTGACATAGGATGGTACGACTGTACACTTTCCCACACTGTATGAGATGAGCATATAAGGAAACCTGGGCGACATTCTGGGAGGTCAGCAGCTACACTAGGCACAGGGTGATGATAATAAAAATAGGGTGTGGGTATAGATGTACTATGAAATGGGGTTAGCTGAACATATGAGGACACGTGTGCCTATCATAAATGAGTGTCTGTATCACAAAAATGAGTATTCCTTTAGTACTGTGAACCTCCTTTTCAGGATCTGCTCCCTTAGACACTCACAGTGAAAAATCCCAAAGTCCAGATATACCTTTTCTTTGTGTATGGTCACAAAACAACCAGCCCCTGACCCAGTCACCAGAGACCCCTATTTTATAAAGAAATGGGGGCTGATCGTTTAGTGGTAGAGAGCTTGCTTAGCATACACAAATTCTGGGTTCAAACCCTGGTACCACAAAATTGTGGGTTTTTTAAAATTTGTCTATTATTATAGCAATAATTATATAGTATTTTCGTAAAACTACAAATTGATAATAAAGAAGCTCTCATATACCTAATACGTAGAGTGGAACATCTCATGTAATTACAAAATTGCTCTTCATAACCTGTCTATCTGGGCTGTTGTTCCAGCCCTAAGAGCTGCATTGAGTATTCTCAGTATAAACTGTTCCTCTGTGTGTAATGAGTGGCATGTGCCGGGTGGCTGGATGAGTGAGGGCAGAGCCAGTTTCCTGCGTGGACCATGATCCCAAGTTGCATCCCTCACACACCTGGGACTGCAGAGTCTGGGATCCTTTAAAAGAATACCAGAAGTTTGCTCATCATCTTCCTTCTTCTGGCTTTAGTATGGGCTGGTAGCTTCCTTCCTGGGATTTGAAATGGAGGGACAAATTAATTGAGATGTTTACCAAGAACTAAATTACAGTGTTCATGTAACTCTTGACGAGAATAGGATACTTGTTAATATAAGTACTATTAAAATTCCCTTTACAAAAAAAAGAATTTTTGCTAAATGAGTCTGTTGTCTGATCCCATTAAATTCAACCACAGCTGATGGGGCCCAAAGCTGGCAGAGAAATGGTTAAAAAATCTCTACTTCTGTCCTTAATTATGTGTAAATGAATTTTAGCTTGCAGACTGAGTGTGTTCACAGAGCTATGGAATAATCCACTGTTCTAAGAACCACTAATTCCTAATTGACGTAGTAGCTTATAATTGTATTTTCATAGTGTTTAGTAAAAACATTCAGCTTGTTAAAAAAAAAATTAAAGGCCCATAATATGAAACTTATGATCAAAGAAATCAGCTGAGATCTATTTGCAACACATTTTTCCTTTCTAAAAAGGAGGGGGGAAAAAACCACTCATCCTCTTATTTGGGTAACACAATGGCAATTTTTAAAGCTTTGGGACATGTGCAAAGTTGAACAAAAGAACCAAACCTAGTCTTTGTGGCAACATGTTCCTTCCCAGAAAGTATGTCCCAGCTGTATCACAGATAGACTCAGGATCACAGCACTTTGAAATGTGTGTTATAGCCCTGCCTTGTACTCAACCTAGAACTTGCACACACACACAAATGGGAGCTATCTTGGAAAGCAAGAGAAAGAAATTACTTTCCTCAACAAAAATGATAAAGAGAACTGTAGAACACAGTCACGTTGAAAACAGTAGCAATGGGCAGGAAACGTGATGAGACAGAGAGCGCCAAATTAAAAATGCCACGGATATTGGAAAAGGTAAATTCGGTTTGGTGATTTGATGAATATAGTATGCAAAAAAATGCCCTATGAAACTTAAACATTGACGTATTCTGGTATCCTTAGTCTAAGAGATTAAACCCATTTACTATATAATATAAGCTTTATGTGGATCAGAATGCAGATCACTAAAGGAAACAAATTATGCGTTAGTTAGGTATCAGATGCTCAAAGCAACAGTTTCAGTGACCAACATGCCAAATGGCTGTGATATATACCACCTTTGGGTGTGCCACATTCCTGAGCACAACTCTAAGACTATCCTAAAAATATCCCATCAACACTGATAATCATCCAAGACCCTGAAAGTTCTTCTGGTCCAGCCCTGTGTATCTGGAGGAGGAGGCAAACTGGTCACACCTAATCAAAAAGTCCAAAGCACTCCAGACTCAGAAACCTCTCAAGCATCAACATAATACTGCAAATGGGAAACTCTAGAGTCATGGAACGGGAGATGGTCAAACACGTAGGTACACAAGAAGCATTGTACAAATAACTTTCAGCCTACATTGTATAACGTATGTATAAAACATGAGAGAATTCCAGGCTTGGCCTTGTGTCTCATCTCCAAGATATCTCATAATGTATGCGTATGTAAAAGTTTCAAAATCAGAAAACTTCACTGTGTGAAACACCTGTCGTCCCATGTACTTCAGATAAGGGATGCTCAGCCTGTGCTGCCTTGGTTTTCTCTAACACACACCTGCAATATTTTGCTTTCCTTTGCTCCTGAATGCACTTCTCTCTTCCCACTTCCCCTTCGCTCAGGCTTCACTACCATGCCAACACCGTGCAAGGCAATCTCTTCTGCATCACAGTTCCCTACTATATTTCATCCTAAACGGACACGGGTTGAAGAAATGCTTGCAAACTCACACGCAGTGCAGGACACTGAAAACAAAATTTTAAACAGTGGCAGGTACATGTCGGTACATACTTATAATCATGGCACTTGGGAGGCTGAGGCATGAGAATCCTGAGTTTGAAGCTAGCCTGAAGTATATAGCAAGACAAAAGAAAGAGGGGTAGAGGGAAGCAGGCCCTCCACACAGGAAAAATGTTTGAGGATAAATTTTTTTAACACCATAGAATTTACCGAAAAATATACCAGACATCACTTTGAGGGGAGGTCTCATGAGCCCAAGCTCACTTATAATTTACTATGCAGCTGGGCGAATACTTGAACTTCTGATCCTCCTGCCTCCATTTGCCTGGGATTACAAGCATGCATCACCATGCTAGGTTTATATGGTGCTAGAGATCAAACTCAGGACGAAACTGCATGCCAGGCAAGCACTCTACCCACTGAAGCACATTCCCAGGACTGCACCAAGACAGGTCTGAGAACAGCCCTTCAGAACAACAGCCGGGTTATAATGAACTAGACTTGGCTGTAGGGTCCCCATCCCCTTCTGCCACTTTCTAGAATGCCTCTCTGGAGGAAAAAAAAACTCCCCCAAACAGCCTGGTATCCCTAGGTTCAGATTTTTACTGATACTAAACCTGTTTTGTGTGATCTACCAAAATTCACAATCTAGTATAAGTCAAGTGAGACTCTTGGGTTCTCTGTGTCCGTTTCTTCAGCGGTGAGGCATATGGATGGTGTCTCATACCCGCTGAGGTCTTACACATAATTCTATTATTAAAATAAAGGGACTATTGTATACCCCACTATCTATACACAGAGCAGAATGTGGCTTCAGGAAGCCCAGACCAAAACCTGCATGCTCCTGTTATCAGACATTCCCAAACAAAGCACGTCAAACAGTACACAGCTGCCACTGAGGTCACCACAAGAGAAGCAAGCACCATCCCCGTAACCTCACACAACCTCATTTTATAAACTGAAAATTCCTTCTATACTGAGCTGTTGAAAGCAAGACTTAGGCTGGCTGATAAAGCATGCTCATGAAACTTCAATTACTTTAAAAGGAAGAAAGAAAAAAAAACAAAGCAAGCTTTGCTGAAGTGTAAGAAAACTAAAGCGGAAAAGTTGAGCAGCAAGCCTTCCTTCTTCTGGGGCATCAGATAAACCAGGACGTGGGTCTCCAGCATGGGATTCTCCCCAGAACTTTTGATGGGACAACAGGTTTATCATGGCCTGAGTTGTTATCAGAGATGTTCCTCTACATCTTGACAAACTGACAGATTGTCCTTCACTGGCCTCACTTCCTCTTCAAAGGCCAATGCCATGTTCAAACATCTGGGACTTTCTAAGATATTTTTCCAATTATGCGGTATTTCAAGAACCACCTTATTAGCAGAGGTGTCGGTCACTGAGTGTGGTTCAGCAGTGCCGTCCCTCACCCCCATGTCCAAAATTATTTTGTCAGAAGCACTTCATTCTAGATATTGGCTACACATCTGGCAATCACAATTTAGAAAGGAATTGTCTTAAAATTATAAGGTATCGAATTTCTGCTGTGGAGGAAATATTAAGTGCAATAAAATGAGCAGGGAAGAAGGAAAGTAAGAAAGGAGAGAAGGGCAAGAGTAAATAACTAATAAGATAGCAGATTCTAAACACAACCATATGGGTGACCACCTTAAATGACGGCGATCCAAGAGTGTCCCTGAAACGGACAGATCAGAAAACCCCCTACAAGTGATATTACATATTGATGTAAAATGAGCACCTGTCACCCGAAGAAGTGACCATCCTAGAGCAACACGTGTTCTTAAAAAGTGTCCACATAGTGAGCTGGCTTGCCACAAATTTGGCAGGAATGTCACCAGAGCACCCAAAATATGAGTCCCAAGAATATATAAGAAGGACAGCAAAGGGGGTTCAGGAGGTAAAGGTATCCTGCCTCCAAGCCTGATGACAGAGTTCAATCCCAGGAACCCACAGGATAAAGGAGAGAACCAACTCAGCCACCCCCCAACCCCCCACACACACGCAAGCACACACACATGCAAGCACACACATACAGCAGCACACACACACACACACACAC
>CABHPR010109693.1:0-11924 GCA_902168415.1 Peromyscus melanophrys
TAGAGGATGAGGGCAGAGATGATTAGAATGTGAAGTGATATTTGCAAGATATCATAATTTTTGTATCTATACTGCTCTCCAGGAGTCTGAAGGCTTTCTTTCTGCAGAAGCCAAATTTCCTAATACTAGGCAAATGTGCAGGTTTTGAAAGCTGTATTATATTACATGAAATGCCATTTTACCTTGTTAATTCTACTTAGTTTGTGGTGGTCCCTCCTTTTCTCACATGAGGTCACCTCTCTATTCAAACTTTTGAGTAGGTGAAAATGTGTAACCAAATTCTAGGTGGCATTTAGATATTAAAATATTAATTATATTAATTATTAAATGATAAGCTTGGTGATCAGAAAGACAAAGATGTTTTATTCATCTGACTGAGTTAACTGAATCACAGATACAGAGGTTCTGTTACTTTCACTCAGATAGTAAGAATATCTACAGTGTCTTCCAATTCCAGGACTTTTGTCTAGGCATACAGTAATAATAGTAATTGTTCAATCTCTCACTAACCTGATGTCCTGAGCATGAAAAGAAGATAAACTTATGAATCTTCACCTGTGGGATACACAGCCTAAAATCCTGCTTTGCAGGTAAGAAAATAATTTAAGTCAATAGGTAATATGAAAGAATAGACAATTGAATAAATATTAATATTATTGTTCTTATTACCATGCCTTTCCAGAATGCAGTGATGCAATTCAAATAAGAAAAAAAAAATCTGAAGCCATAAAGTGGTGGCACAAGCCTTTACTACCAGCACTTAGGATACAGAGGCTGGAAGTGCTCAGTTAGTTTAAGTCCAGTCTGGTCTACAAAGTGAGTTCCAGGACAGCCAGGATTGTTGCACATAGAAACCCTGTCTCAATAAACAATAAAAAACAAAAATCTGAGATCATTTTTGGCACTGAGAGATTCTGTTTCTGAAACTCCAAAATAATATTTTTATAGACTTAACCAATAATTTCACTACACTTGGAGGGGGCATATAAAGACATATTACATTTTCTATGTCCATTTCTTTGTCTTAACTTACCAATTTCTCTGCCTCAGAAGTGTGATTAAAATAATAGTTCAGACATGGCACAGTCACAAGCATGTAGTGGTGGTTTGACCAATTTTCTCTTTTCCTCCATTTGTCCCTTGATTCTACATTTTAAAATAAGAAAACTAGGAGGGATGTTGCATTTTTTTATTACCTTTAATTTCAAAAGCAAACAAAGCTAGTGATCTTAATCGAGATGTCAAAATAAATTTCTTATATATGTGTTATGATTTCAAAAAGAAAAATGACATTGCCTATTCTTAATTTATTTGGCATTGTTAACAAAGTATTTTAAATTATTCAGATATATACAACTTCAATCTAATATCCAGAATTTTCAGCAACAATTATCTACCATTCTTTGTTGAAGTAACAATGATTCCATCAGTTTCATTAAGTAGACCAGCTATTAAGTAGACAGGTAAGTGCCCATGCCTTCTGGGAGTTGGGAAGAAATCTAATAGGAGGAAGAAGATTAAAACTGGCTGACCACACATAGCTAATTTATTTCTTAGCTACTAGGCATGCACATTTTCCAAATTGCTGGTAAATCTTATAATATCCCGACAATCAAAGACTAGAAGTGCTAATATATCCTCAGGAACAGAGTTAAATGATTGGACGTTGAGTTGAAAATACCTTGCCTAAGATACTGATAAGTATGAACATAAAATAAAATGCTATCTTTATCCCAAAGCGTATACCACTAACTGAACTACACTAACTTCATGTAATTCAGATATTTTCTCCTAGGAAGAAATGCAAAACATGTATTAGTAGAATAGCTATAGGAAAACAATCAGTTTGAAACTGGGGTGCTAGCATCTTCAAGCTGAGGAATGCAGTAAAAAACTAGAAATGACGTCTCCCAATCTACAGGATCAAGTCCCTCCTTTTGATAGAATTGTGCTGGAGTATTCATGTTTGTGACTTTGTTCTGATTTGAAAGGGAATTTAAGTGACATCTAAACTCTTGGAATAGTTGAATGCATTATTGCTAATTTTCATTACCAATAGAAAATAAAACTTCAAGCCTTAATGTAATAATAATGTTTGTTAATTTTTCAAGCTTCTAACAATACCATGTAGGACCAATGTTGAACCATCATTCATAAGATTCTGGAGAGAGTAAACAACATTGCCTAAGTTGATAGTACTTGTAAAGTTCTTGCCTTAGACTCCAATACAGATTTAGTTTGACTCTATAATATATAGAATCAGGCCAGAAGATTACATATTTGGTAAAGGCACTTGCTACAAACCCAGGTGATCAGAATTCAGTCCCAAGGAATAGGTTCATTGAAGTGTGTAATTATAGATAAAAATTGAGACTTTCAAAGATGCTTGTACATACTGGGAACCAGAAATAGAGGATAATAGCAAACACAGTTATCCATGAAGTAAAAATCCTAATTTGAAATGTTCTAAAGCTGTGTGATGTAGTAAAATAATGCTATATTACAAAGGCAAGGTAAAGCAAATACAGATTTTAACTCATTAATTAAATTCTAGATACTGAAGATGTGAGGCTCACCATAGTTGAATGTCTTATCCTCTCTGAAGTCTTTGCCTTAACAACTTGCAGATCTACTAGTAAGAGATGGGAAATAACTCTACCTGGATCTTGAGTTAAGCATCGAGATATGGATTATCGTCTTCCATTTTTTTCTCTTTTTAATGTGTGTGCTTATGATGAATTGATAAAAGAGTTTAGTGCAAAAGAGATAAGCTTCAGAAGTAGTTTTAATGTCAGAGTTTTTAAATGGTATTTCTTAAAGTAATGAAATGTCTATCATTTTAAATCTTGCTTTATAAAAAATGAGCTTCAGAAGAATTTTTATTTCTTTTGAACACCAAGACACTGTTTTCATCAAGAAAGCTATTTATTTATTTATGTATATTTTCAAGCAACTGAAAATCAAACTCAGGACATTATGTACACTAGGCAACTGCTGTTCCACTGACCTACATGCCAAGCTCCCATTATTAAAGCTCTTAAGCTAAGACCAGATTCCATAAAACACTGAGTTTTCTTTTAAACCTATACTTTTTTCAGATACCTAGCTGCATATAATGTGGTACAGAATTGGTAATATATCACAATGTATCACCATATATTTGGAAATAGAATATCAACATCATTCAAAGGAATCTAGACATATAGAAATTTAACAATGATATAGAAACACAGCTATAATTGTAAATCTACATTATTTAAAAATATTTAATTGAGTTTGGGTCTAATGACAGCATATTATCCAGTTAATCAAAATTTCCTCATTATACCATTTTTATTTTTGATAAAATTTATATTTGTAAATGTGCAGATAAATCTGTTTTTGATGTAAGAGAGAAAAGAGTAATTAACAGAAACTGAACCAAACAAATAGCCCTGCATAAAAGTCACAGGAACAGTGCATTCAATAGAGGTAGAGAATTGTGCAGCACATTGCATAGAATATGTAAGTGGAGGCCTGGGGGTCAAAAAGTAAAAGCAAACCAATTACACTAAGTAACTATTGAATTGTTTTTCATTGTCTAATTGAAAAGTAATCACAAGGAATCAGAAAGGTTTAAATTGGAAGGTCTTCTAGTTTCTATTTGACCTTAAGCCAATGTTATTTAAATGCAGTAAATAATGTATTCTAGATGGAACTTTTCCACAAATTCAAATTTCCACTTGTGGGCCTTCTTATATTCAACCCACTTTTGTCTGCATGCTATATAAGAATGTTTTTCAGCTGTTAGTTAATGAAAGCTGCTTCCTCTTCTCCATGAAATATGAAAAATGCAAATTTAATTTTAAACATAGTTCAATCCCTATATGTGTTCAGGGAAATAAATTCAGTCAGTGCCGTTGATAACAAATTTAGATCATTAAACCAAAAGCCTTGGCCTATGTACTTTCATTCATTCACTGTTCTAGGTGAGCAGTTGAGAATATTTAATGAAGAAAAGCAAGTCCCTGCTTAACTCTTACAGATTAATCATCTCTTAAGCTGAATGACACCTCTGAACATCAGTGGTCCTGTATCATACTTGGTAACATTTCTCTCCTCTGTGACTTATGTTCAACAGCACCAGACAGAAACTACTAAAATAGCATATGGCAAGAAAAGAGGAAGGAAGTTGTTGTTTAAGAGCCTATTCAGGGGACCAAACTTGTGCTTTGCCCTTGTGCGATCCATTCTTTTCTCCACCGGGACAGCCCTTAAAATACAGACACAGAAGATCAAGAGGCACCACACATGGCTTCATCAAAAGCAGCATGTGTTCAAACTCAGCTTCTCCCTAGACCTCAATGCTTTCCCTTTATGTGACTCTAACTTTCAAATTGGCTTTTAAAAGACTATCTTGTCTTTGGAAAATGGAATAGGGCAGAAACGAGCAGTTTCTGCTGCTCCACTTCTCTGTGTCCCTGATTCTTTGCAAGCTTAATAACAGACTCAAGGATGCTGGCTTGTGTGGTGTCTGGCTGCAGACCGAAGATGAGCCTCCTAGGCCCTAAGCAATGAACCTCCCATCACACACACACACACACACACACACACACACACACACACCCTATGCTCTCTCAGTGTTTCTGGAATAATTCCATGAGGTCCTATTAAGACTCTGCTTAATCAGAGAAAATATCAAAGCGTTTAATTGTTTGCAATTCTTCTGAAGTTGCAGAAACCAACAGCCAATTAGTACCCAAACTTCTCTTTTCAAGTGGAGAACTAATCTCCTTTAACTAGAAAGTTTTCCTGTGCATTCTTCTTTTTTTCTTCTTGGAAATACACTTTGCAACCCAAATTACATACAGAATACAATGAAACCGAATATGAAATGATATTTTTCTGCAAACTATCATCTTTTCTGGTTCGTTTTCAAGATCTTTGATATTTACATATGACCTTTCCATTTTTATTAACAGTTTATTGGATTTTTGCATTCCAGCTAGCAGAAAAGAAAGGTAATTTACAGAAAGATTTGACAGTTATACACACAGCTATAAACTTCAGTCCATTAACTTATTTCTCATGTAACCTTTAGTCAATTCTACCAAAACATCCACATAAGCATATGCTTTTCTCCTTTATATAAAAAGACTCTCATTACAAAATCCAAATCACAGAATGTCAAATGCAAGGAAACCCATTTTATCCTGTCTCCTTATGGTTCACAGATGCTTACAGGGCTGAGAGATGTTCATGGCTCTTTTTAAGGCACATAATAAAATTCACAGATATTTGGTTTTTTTTTCTTTCTAGTAAATGTGAGTGTGTATGTATTACATATTTCTTTCTTACTTTGTTAAAGTTTAGTTACAGAGTTGATAGTGGAAGCACAGTTTCATCAATGTAAATGTAAATAATGGCTTAGGATAGATTTGTTATATTGTTCCCTCAAAGCATGATGCTATTTCTATACAAAGCATAATACTATGAAGTTTTTCAAGTGTACATCAAGGGCTGTCTTTGGAATGGTAGTTTCCATAGGTCTTCGGGAAGAAAGAGCAGACAGAGATGAGGAATGGTTGATATTCTATTCAAAGTCAAAGGGATTGTACATAACAATGGGGTATTATGAGATTTTTAAAAGAGCCAGGATACAGATTTTGAATGTTTTCACCATAACAAATAAAAAATTTTTAAGAGGATAGATATGTAAATCCTATTCTGTACATTGTATAAACTGCACATATATGAGAAAGAGAGAGAGAGAGAGACTCTCCATAAATACATAAAAGTTTTATGAATCAGTTGATAGTACTGTTCGATGCTGGGTCAGTAGCTCCACTTGTAACACACTTTCTTGTAAGCACTAAGATCTCAACTTAATCTCCAGAATCTACATTAAAAAAAAAAAAAGACAAATGGTAACTCACAGTTGAAATACCACTGACAGAGGTAAATAGCTCTAATTCCCTAGCCAACCAAGACTAACCTGTAAACTGTGCGCCTGCAGGTCAATTATAGACACCAACAACAATAAAGACAAATGATACATTTCAATCAGTTCTGTATCTAAACAACAACCTTAGTGTTCCAAGTTGGATGAGCATCTGTAAAAGGACACTCAAATTTGTTTGTTCTCTGACCTTCATATGAATATGCAGTCATACATACTTGCTTACTCACATGGGTACTTGCAAACCCATTAGCATATACATGCATGGGTGCATATCACACACACACACACACACACACACACACACACACACACACACACGATGTTTGAGCAAATACTACAAATATCTGTTTTTTACAAATACTTATGTTTGTAGCTTCTTTAAAAACCTAAAATTAATATTTGATTTTGAATATACATAAAAGTAAAACTGAGATACAGACAAGTGGAAATGAATATTATTTGGGTCCTGCAGAGAATGGATGTTTGTAAATTTTAATATTGATATTTCATGGCAATCAAAACATTTGTATAATATTTGTTGTGAATTATTTCTTTTAAAAATGTTTAAGAGAATCTGTAATGTAAGGAGAATCAGGCTAGAAGAACAATGCACATTTTATAGGAATCACATTCTTTTACTTATTAAATACCTTAACTTGTGTGGATTCCTCCAATATAAGTATGAACCAAATATGTTTTCAAATATCACTTTACTTAAGGATTTGTATTTATATATCTTTTACTTAATAAACAATAATGAAAACTACAGTTAATCATTGAAATGACCTTTACCACATAACATTTGTGAAGGAAGGAATTAATAGGTAAAATCTACAAATGAAATTTGAAAATTAGGTATTTGGGCCAGTCAAGATAAGAAATTATTAAAAAATTTGCTGTATTGATGTATTTATGCACAATCAGTATGAAGAGTTGTGAAGTGCATATGAAAAGTAATTAAATTCTGACAGTAAATGAAACACAAACCGTTAAGAAATACTTAGGAAAACATTCCTATTTAACCAATGATTTGTTTGTTTTTATCATCTCATTTTATTTTGTTTTTATTATTTTAGATGCTGTTTTTGTAATCTAATGAAACAGAGAGAAAGAAGAGTATAGATTAAGGTAGTTATCAAATGGGGAAGATGGGAAGAGTTAGGGGAGGGGAAACTATAATTGAAATTTATTGCTCTAAGATAACATATTTTCAATGAAAAGAGAATTTTAAAAAAGAAGCAAAATGGCAAGCATGTTAAACTGGCATAGTCCTCTGCTGTACATTAACTAATAATGTTGGATCACCTTCAAAACAGAAATAAAAGAAATTTACTCAATAAAAGTTTATTTCAATTTCATCCCATTGGTTTGCGTCCTCTTAAAGAAATGGAAAAGTTCATATTGCCATCTGGTGTTAACTAGGGGAACAGCTTCCTTTAAGCAGCATTTTCTAGGATTTTGTTTAGGTAGGAAGCTCAGGATGCTGTTCTTAATAGGAAAAATAAAATAGAAAGGGACTAGAATAAGACGGTGGTAAATCCTCATGTTTACCTTTACACTGCTATCTTATCTTAGCTTATATAATTATTATTTATAATTTGAGGATATTTATACCTATAAATAGATAGATCATTAAACAAAATAATTAGAGGAGATACATATATATATCTCCTTCAAGGAAAATAATAAATATAGATATAGTTATATATATATATATATATATATATATATATATATATATGTTTACTTTTATGTCTATTAAATTATCATGACATAAATAGTAAGTAACATGTCTTTGAAATTCTTTATTAATTCATTGTCAAGCTTCTATAAATGTCCTGATTTCATGATGCTTCCCTTCAAATTTTACAGTCTCATTTAAAAATATCATTCATTGCTCCTATAGTAATTTACAAATGTAAATCCATGAAAGTGGTCATAGCAGGCTTCTGTAAAACTTGACATTTTGAGTGTACATCAATTAAAGCCTCAGATACCAACCAGTATGGAATATGTTAGAGCCATGAGTATTGTTCTCCCTCCATCCCACACTCCTCTTGCCTGGTTTGTGTTATAGTCATACAATGTTTGCTTTTATTTATGGGCATGATCCATTGAAATTTTTCTCATGTTTTCTTTCCTAACATTACACTCTGTTGAAGTATGTCATTCTTTACTCATTCTATGTTTTTGATATTAAGTACTTAATTTTGTTATCCCTTTGTTTTGTCTTCCCCTCCTTGGTCATTCAAGAACCAGCACTCTGTCTTTATTCATTTTCTTCTGTAGGAAACGGTAATGTCTAAAGATAAAAAGAAAAAAATAATCTTGAGCAACACAACTTCTAGAGTATTTTTAAGGTTAATACACATATTTCTGTCAATAATTTGATTTACCACTAAAAAAAAAAAAAAACAAAAACCTTTTTCTATCCTAGAAGAGATGGAATATCAAAATCATTGTCTTTCATGTTGCAAAATACTTAACACTCCCAACCCCATTTTTCTGTAAAATAGTCTAATAAATTATTTTATGTGTAAATAATTTGATTTTGTCCTTCTAGTTAGAGAAATTATTCACTTACTATTCATTGTAAATGGTATGTGAACACATGTTATACATTTTTCAGAAAAGCTAATTATGAATACATTAACAAGGAGATGCATATTTCATCTTTTCAATGTTACTCTATCACTCTAGAGGGACATTAGAACAGCTGCTCTGTGAAGATGGACAGAATGTGGCCCTCCTATTCCTATCTACCTTTCTCTTACAGTGTAACAGCCACTCTGGGTTGTTTTCAGGATACTGCTACAGTGATTAGAACTGAGGATGTAAGCATAACAAAGTGCTTCTCTAAATACCAAGCCTTACATCATGTATTTCCACAGTGAGTATTATATACAACCATTTTAACATTTTGTCCTGATTAAGTAAAGTGTCTCTAATGAGTCACTAGTAAGAGATGGCAGTTCTAAATTGCACAAGACTTACATACTTGATGTTTTCTTTCAAAATATCCATGGGCTAGTAACACAAACTATTGACCAAAAGTAATGCATTGGTAACACATAGTAAAGGACTATTGTCCTTTTTAAAGTAATTGTTTTTGATTGCCAAAATATAGTTAAATACCTGTTTGAATGAAAAGTGTTAAGGAAGACTTCTTAGAATCCTTCTTTATATTATATTTTGACTGAAGCAATGGCATAAAGAACAAGTGATTCTAACATGCTCAAAGAGAGGGCTCAGGAAAACTGATAAGAACCTTGTAAAACCAGTCCCAAGGTAACATTACAAAACAACTCATTTGTTTACCTGGTATGGTTCACAGACACTTGGGGGTAAAATGGAAAGAGAAGTTAGTACCTTTCAACCCTGCAAAGACCTCTTTATGTTAAGCAGGGATCCTGGTTGAAACACTTTGTGTTGCAAATGCATGTGTATAGTTGCATGGGACAGATCAGGAAAAACCAGAATGAACACTAGCTACTTTTGTATAATTGAAGGAAAACAAATGCCTTCTTTACTACATTTGTATCTACATTTAATGGACAACAGAAAGTTATCTAAGAAAGTAGGAGAAACCACAGAGCAGCAGTCACAATCATACTCATTCATTGGACCCACATATGAGATGTAACTAATTCTCCCTATCATCCTCATTTTCTACTGAATCACATCAAAATCAGAATGAATTCCATAAAATCAAGCTATGGAACACTTATTTGAGGATACTGAGTCATGGGTTGTTATGCATAAAAATACTCAATTAAGACAAGCAGGCTAGGCAAGCTTTGAATCATGGCCAAAGATTTTGAGTGGGAAATATTAGAATGGGTTCAACTACATGAATAATTGCCACTGATCTTTTCTTAATGAAGTTAGATACGACCAATTATTTGTCATCCTGTATCAATACTACTTTAACATGAGCCTTTATGTGTGACTACAAAGGGATAGCAATGGAAAATAGATGTATTAATACAAGAGAATCTTTGGATCGTTTACATTTTTATGTTAAGATCTAAAAATGTAGGTTGTTTCCAGGTTCTGGCTATTACAAATAATGCTGATACGAACATAGCTGAGCAAGTGCCCTTGTCGTATGATTGAGCATTCCTTGGGTATATGCCCAAGAGTGGTATAGCTGGATCTTGGGGGAGATTGATTCCCAATTTTCCAAGAAAGCACCATATTGATTTCCACAGTGGCTGTACCAGCTTGCATTCCCACCAGCAGTGGAGGAGAGTTCCCCTAGCTCCACATCCTCTCCAGCACAAGATGTCTTCAGTGTTTTTGATCTTAGCCAGTCTGACTGGCGTAAGGTGATATCTCAGAGTTGTCTTGATTTGCATTTCCCTAATGATTAGGGATGTTGAGCAATTCCTTAAATGTCTCTCAGCCGTTTGTGTTTCCTCTGCTGAGAATTCTCTGTTTAGTTCTATAGCCCATTTCTTAATTGGACTGTTGGGAATTTTGATGTTTAATTTCTTGAGTTCCTTATATATTCTGGATATCAGTCCTCTGTCAGATGTGGGGTTGGTGAAGATCTTTTCCCATTCTGTGGGCTGTCGCTTTGCCTTGTTGACCGTATCCTTTGCTCTAAAAAAGCTTCTCAGTTTCAAGAGGTCCCATTGATTGATTGTTTGTCTCAGTGTCTGAGCTACTGGTGTTATACCTAGGAAGCGATCTCCTATGCCAATGTGTTCAAGACTACTTCCTACTTTCTCTACTAGCAGGTTCAGAGTAGCTGGATTTATGTTGAGGTCTTTGATCCACTTGGACTTAAGTTTTGTGCACGGTGATAGATATGGATCTATTTGCAGCCTTCTGCACGTTGATATCCAGTTATGCCAGCACCATTTGTTGAAGATGCTTTCTTTTTTCCATTGAACGCTTTTGGCTTCTTTGTCAAAAATTATATGTTCATAGGTGTGCGGATTAATTTCAGGGTCTTCAATTCGATTCAATTGGTCCACAAGTCGGTTTTTATGTCAGTACCAAGCTGTTTTTATTACTGTAGCTCTATAGTAGAGCTTGAAGTCAGGGATCGTGATGCCTCCAGAGGTTGTTTTATTGTACAGGATTCTTTTGGCTGTCCTGGGTTTTTTGTTTTTCCATATGAAGTTGAGTATTATTCTTTCCAGGTCTGTGAAGAATTGTGTTGGTATTTTGATGGGGATTGCATTGAATCTGTAGATAGCTTTTGGTAAGATTGCCATTTTTACTATGTTAATCCTGCCTATCCATGAGCATGGGAGATCTTTCCATTTTCTGACATCTTCTTCAATTTCTTTTTTCAGGGACTTGAAGTTCTTGTCATATAGGTCCTTCACTTGCTTGGTTAGTGTTACCCCAAGGTATTTTATGTCATTTGTGGCTATTGTAAAGGGTGATGTATCTCTGATTTCCTTCTCAGCCTGTTTGTCAGTTGTATATAGGAGGGCTACTGATTTTTTTGAGTTGATCTTGTATCCTGCTATGTTGCTGAAGGTGTTTATAAGCTGTATCAATTCCTTGGTTGAATCTTTGGGGTCACTCAAGTATACTATCATGTCATCTGCAAATAGGGAAAGCTTGACTTCTTCCTTTCCCATTTGTATCCCTTAATCTCCTTATGCTGTCTTATTGCTCTGGCTAGAACTTCAAGTACTATATTGAATAAGTATGGGGAGAGCAGACAGCCTTGCCTCGTTCCTGATTTTAGTGGAATTGCTTTGAGTTTCTCTCCATTTAATTTGATGTTGGCTGTTGGCTTGCTGTAACTTGCCTTTATTATGTTGAGGTATGTTCCCTGTATTCCTGATCGCTCCAAGACCTTTATCGTGAAGGGGCGTTGGATTTTGTCAAATGCCTTTTCTGCATCTAGTGAGATGATCATGTGGTGTTTTTCTTTCAGTTTGTTTATATGGTGTATTACATTGACGGACTTTCGTGTGTTGAACCACCCTCGCATCCCTGGGATGAAGCCTACTTGATC
>CABHPR010109696.1:0-22317 GCA_902168415.1 Peromyscus melanophrys
GACATGCTTCTAATGTGGAAGAGAGTTTGCTGTATTTGCCCATATGCATTGCCCCATTGGGTTTTGTTTGTTTGTTTGTTTGTTTGTTTTGCTTTTTCTAATGTCTCTATTCTCATTTCCAAGTGGTGCCCGAAGTATGGGAATCTATAGTTTAGCTCCCTGTGCTGAATAGTCATGTAAGGGTCTTTAGGATTTCATTTATAAAATCTTTAATGCTGACTCCGAAATATTTGTTACATTACCTGACCCCCGTCACTACCCAGAACTTACAGTTTTTGTGTTTTGTGTACAAAACATTTTACCCACCCAGAATGCAGCAAAAACATAGTAAAGGTGTGAGTGAATATAAGTGCTAGGAAGTTCATCTCAACAGCAAATCAGTCATTTCTTTGGTGTGAAAACAGGTAGTTTTGCCTGTCTGTTTCATTGTTTTTCTCCTCTTGGCAAGCACCTGGTTCTTGGTTAGCACAAAGCTATCTCTCTTGTAGCTCAGGTCCGTTATTCTCAAAGCCATCGGTAGCTATAAACTGTTCGAAAGTAATCAGGATTGTCAGCCATTGTTTTTTTCTGATCTTGAGTCTCCCCGAGCATCCTCAGGAGCAGCGTGCCTGCCCGGTGAGCCCTCCCCGGAGGAAGAGTTGCTCAAGGTGTGTCAAGTGCTCCGCTTCCCACCTCTGCCTGAGTATTTACTCCTCTTCGATTTTGCTTTATGAGCACAACAGCAAACTGTCACTATTTGCTGTAAATTGAAGCTTTTAATAACTATGTCTGTTCTACAACATTTGTCAGCTTTGAATATTCTGTCAGTAGAAAATAAAAATAGCGGGGCACGCAGCAGCGGTGACATCGAGGATTTATCTGCTTATGCAAAGGGAAGGTAAAAAGTGTAATCTGGAAGGATGTGCATTTGGCATTTTTCCTTCAAATAGTGTAAATCTGAACTGACTCTTCCTCAACTCTATTTTCTATGAAAAGTTGCCCAAATCAATGAATGGGTAAGTTCTGTCATTAAATAGAGTCCTTTTAACTTGGAAGCAGAAATGAGAAAAGTTGCCTCAGATTGTCGATCCAAACACCCATGCTTTGTTTGACACCCATCAGAAAAATGTTATATAAATACATAAAAAGAAGCACGATAGCTCAGTAGTAAAAATGTTGGTGCATCTAGCATTTAAATTTTTAAACTATTTCACAGTAAAAATTCATGCACACAAGGCCATCCTGATATGTGACAATAAAAAATTAATTTATCTAATAAAGATGATTCAAGTAAATCAAATCAAATTCCACAGTCTACATATTTGTTTGTAAATTGTGTGTGTCAGTTATAAATATTAAAACGTTGAGTGAAATATATATTATGAAAAATTCACTGCTTTCCCTTTTTGAGATAAAAACATTTAAAAAAAAAAGTTTTCCAAGTCTCTTTATTGGTGCTGCCTAGCAGTTTGTGAGTTTAGACGCTGTTCTTAGCCGGATACTTCGTGATTTTCTTTCTGTCTCCTTGAAGGACTTTCTTCTCAAAAGATAACTTTGTCATTATCTTCAATAGTAGCAATGAGGATGTGTGGAGGACCTGCTGGGGGCCATGTTTGCTCAACACTGTTTTGAGTTGGAACAAAAATGTCAAAGGTATCCTTAGCTGTTTGACTCTTGAGTCTTCATTTAAACTTCTGTCCTTACTGATGAATGAGGTCACATGATCTTGTCAGCCTAGCGGCACATCTACAAATACAGTTTTAAAAACAAGCACAGGAAGCTGAAGAGTGTCTCTACTCTTAGGGAGTGCTTATACCCAAATGTTTTTGTTTGATTTTACAGTTATTCCATCCTCCCAGACTGTGCCTGAGGGAAGGAACAAATTAATTATTGTCAGAATTAATGGGATAATTGCATGTATGTAATTGGACAAAGTACTCTACGGTGGTGCTTCTTGCTGATGAGAAAGGCCTGATCTGAAACCTTCCTTTGCAAGGAGTGGACCTTGAAAAGAGTTTCAGATGACAGGATGCATTTTTTGTTGTTGTTGTTGTTGTTTTTCTAAACAAAAATCGTGGTCTGATGGTGTCATCTACTTTTGACAGTGATAAATTGACAATTTACTTTGCTACTATATATTAATAGTTTAAAAAAAAAAAAAAACAAATCTCCTTGTGTCTCGGAAAATCTTACTCCAGGCAAGACTAGGAGAATAATTTCTAATAAGATTGGGATGTTAATAATTTGTGAATAGAGTTGGGCATGTTCTGTCTGCAGACAGTTTACATGGAGTTTTATGAAGAGCTGTGCTCTGTCTAACCCCAGGAAAAACCCCTCACCTCTTAGAACCAAAAGAGAAAACAGGACTCCACTCCGGCATGCTCCTCTCTGGACTTGCAGCACAGAACAAGTCAGTTGAGTTCGTTTTCTGCCCCTGTCATGTTTCTTCATATAGGGGACTTAAGACCGTTTTCTGTTCATGTGTCTTTCCAGCTCAGATTTTAGGAGCTCTTAGGATTTACAGAACTATGTCTTTCAGGCACAATAGCGTTCTTTGTAAAATACTGATAAGATTCTCCCCTTTGAATATGCTTTTTCATTTTTAATTTTGTTAATTGATTTGGAGACGGAAGTTACCCAAGTTGTTTGCGTACAGGAAAAATAAGATGCATATCTCAGAAGGAGAGTAATTTAATTCTAAGTCGACTGAACATGTCTTTGTGATTCACAAGGGCCACTTCTAATCTGCATTTTCTTAGAATGCTTGCTGCTTGTAATAAAAGGGGGTGAAAAGCCTTTTTAGGTTTTAATCTGCATTGATGTTCCAGAAATAAATTAAAAATAAAGATGAGGTTGTTTAAATCTTTGTTCATAAAATTCTCATTTTTTGAAAGAAAGATTTAAATGCATTTCCTTTACCTGTCTAAACATCTCAGAATCAAATCATTTTCTGAAACTTCCACTGGGAAGAGGAAAATGAATCCTGGATGTGACAAGAGTCTCTTAGTGAATGAATGAAAAATTGTGTGTCATAACTATAGACAAATTATTTAACATTTTTCAGCTTCCTGTTCTTAGTAGGTTAAGCAATGCTAAGAGTTAAAAACAGTCTTGGTTTTCAGCAGCAATGTATGAATTACGGAAACTCTTTGTTCCAAACCTTCTGAATGTATTCCAGGTACATTTCATTCTTTGGAAGGCAGTGATCTGAAGTAAAAGAATGAACAACTGAATTTACCATTTAATTTCAGAAAAATGAATTTTTGTTGTTTGTGTTAGCCATCTGTTTACCTCGCTCCTTCACTATGGCTCCCTCTTTGCTTCCTGAGACAAGCTCTAGCCTCAGCTAAGGGGAGGTTCCAGGTGTGCACAGCTGTATCTACAGTGTGCAGACTTGTAACAAGGTTTGACTTGATCTCTAGGGCTGTTCAAAGGAGCAAGGCAAGACCACTGTGTGTCCAGAAGTCAGCACAGTAGGTTCTGATAAGACATTGATTTAACTGACTTTAGGGCCCTCCGTGTCCCTAAAGTGGACAGTCTTGAAAACTGTCAAGGTGGAAGTGGTTCAGAGCAACACCGTACGGAAGGAGGCAGGTCGTTCCATTCCTATTCCTGCCTATGTGTGAACGCATGGGCAAGTGTGCTTATTTTAGTAGCTTTCTTTTTTTTTAACATAATATTGTTATTGATTATTTGATAATTTCACATAATACACCCCAATAACACTTCCCAGTCCTCCCAGGTCCACCCCACTACCTCTGAGAACCCCCTCTCAATAAAAAAAAAAAAAATGCCAAGTCCAATTTGTGTTGTCCACACACTTACTCATTGGAACATCGTCAAACTCCCAGTGGCCAGCCCCTTAAAGAAAACTGGGTCCTTCCCCACCCCCACCCCTGCCAGAAGCCATCAGCTGTGGAAAGCTACATTTCAGCATCCCTATCACAATTTTTAAGAGTTCTCTTCAATTGCTTCCTGTCTAGACTGTTGTCTTTGAGCCGATGGGGGGAAGGGAGTCACAGAGGCCTTCTTTGTGTCTCATTTTCAACTGTGACTCTGCAGTCATTGATACCACTGCAAAAGAAGTGACCTAATGTGGTTATAGCATGTTTCATTTATCTACTAATGATTGATGGGTATTTAGTTTGTTCCTACTTTATATCATAATTGTGAGTAATGTCCAACTTGTGTACAAGTGTTTATATAGACATGTTCTCATTTGTCTCGGGTGTGTACCTAAAAGTATAATGCTGGCTTTTATGTATAGGTGGGTGTACACTATATATGTGTGTGTGTGTGTATGTGTGTGTGTGTGTGTATATATATATATATATATATATATACATACATACATACATGTGTATATGTTCATATGGATGTACACATGTAGGTGCATGTATGTATACATGTGGAGGCTAGAGATTGACCTCTGATGTCTTCCTCTGTAGTTCTTCACTTTAGTTTTTGAGGCAAGGTCTCTAAACCTGGAGCTCAGTAACTGTCAAGGGTTTGGCAGCGAGCCCCAGGTCTCCTCCTATCTCTGCTTCCGGGGTGCTGAGAATGTAGATGCATGCCACAACACTTAGCTTTTTAGATGAATGCTGAGAGTCTGAAATCAGGTCTTCATGCTTCCTCAGCAAGCACTTTATCAACTGAGCCATTTTTTCCTACCCCTATTAGCTCACATTATTATTATTATTATTATTATTATTATTATTATTATTAGTGGTGGTGGTGGTATAACATGTCATTGTAGTTTTGACTTCCCTAACAGCATCAATGCTATGCTTCTTTTTGACATGCATACTCAGGTGTTCTGAGTACTACATACAGTATTTTACATACAGATGCTTACTAGTACAATACCTTTGGAGACAAATATTCAGAAGGATCAAGTACTATGTCATGTCTGTAGTAACCCCTGAAGGTGGAAAAGGTTTTGAGTCATACCTCTGTGACGTGCAGAGTGAAGGAAGAAAACAATGACGTATTGAATGCACTTAATGCAGTCTTCGGGGTGCTGTGATGGGAGTGTATGGTGGACCACTGGGAACTTACAGGTATAAGGGTTAATTCTGCTGGAGAGAAGGAGACTTGATCAGGGGGAAAGTAGCCACCCAAGGAAGTCTTGACTCATCTGCAGTTACTGTTCAGCCGTTGAACCAAGAAGTGGGACTTACGGATAAAAAGACATGGCTCACCGGGCGGCAGTGGCGCATGCCTTTAATCCCAGCACTCGGGAGGCAGAGCCAGGCAGATCTCTGTGAGTTCGAGGCCAGCCTGGTCTACAGAGCGAGATCCAGGACAGGCACCAAAACTACACAGAGAAACCCTGTCTCAGAAAACGGAATGAAAAAAAAAAAAAAAAAACATGGCCCCTCACATGGCCTTTCTTGACAGGTAGTTTTCTGCCACAGGCCAGCTCAACATTCTTGACCTGGTGTCCTTCAGCTTCCTTTCCTTTCCCATCTAGGAAACATGCTTTCTCTCAAGTAAGAGGGTACATCATATGACAAAACCCAGGAAGAAGAGCCGTTCTCCCAGAGGCCTAGCTCCCTAGCTGCTGCTGTTGTTTTTATTGTGCTGTGGTTGAATTTTGAATGCATGTGAGATCTCCTTCCCCTCCCCCAACCCTTTCTTGCCAGCTTTATATCTGAGTGGAAAATCCTGTTAGACAAAAAAGTTTAGTGTCTTTGACTTATAAAATATGAAGTGACCTCCCTAGCCTTTAGATATGTGAAAGAGAATCTCTTTTGCAGGAAAAAAAAAGTGTTATTGCTGTTTGCCTACAACGTAATATTTCGATGATCAGGGGTTTAACAAACATAATTATTATCCTTTCTTTTTTTAGTATCTTTTATGATAGCTTTACAGGAGAATACTGCCTTCTGTGAAGTGTGCAAATAAAATCACCTTTCATACTAAATCTTATGCTCAGCCTTGCTGCTACTTACAGACTCTGCAGAATTGCCTTTCAGAGATGGATAGTGGAAGTGACTTGTGACAACTTTGAGTAGCCCAAAGCTTTATTTACGCTTCCTGAATTTGCAACTCTGACATGATGTTTTGGAAAGCCGTGTAACATGATTCTTCCCTGTAGGCCATGGCATTTGGTGAGTTAAGGAAACACAGATCTATATCTTGAAGTGTCTGCAAATACCCTTGCTTCTTTTTCCTAAGATAACTGAAGAAGGGTACTAGGAAATCAAAGCTGTTAAATATTGTCTTGAATTTTATTTTTCATAGTTAAAATTGGGTAAGGAATACAGGGTTTTCCGAAATGCTCTCGTGAGAAAAGTCAGTTCTCATCATATGTCCCGAAATAATCAGCACTCAGTTGTTTCTTCTGTTATTTTCTTAAGTGCAGTTTGATCTACTGTAACTCATAGTGTGTACTTCCAGAGATCCCTGTTATTAATGGCATTGAAACTTTCATCCTTTCCACTTACTGTGTCTCCATATTGTTCACCTTGGACATTCCTTTTCTTTTTCTTCTTTCTGAAGCTCCATTGGCATGCAGAATCAAAACACTTTGCATGGCCATCAATGTGCCGACTTTAGACACCCACAAAGTCTGCTTTAGATCCTAGACTGACCTTCTCTTAACTGTATGACCTTGAGAAAGTCCTTGGACTTTTATGTATTGGTTTCCTGCTTTATAATATGTGACATCTTTGAGCACTTACACACCCTTGGACTGCTATGATATGTTGCTAGTCCTAATAAAGTGAACTTGGAACTATTAAGAAAAAAGAGGAAAAAGAAAAACTAAAGGGAAGAGCTGGGGACATGGCTTAGTGGGTGAGGGTGCTTGCTACATAAGCAGGAAGATCTGAGTTCGAATCCCAAGCGCTGACATTGGAAGCCAGGCATGCCTGCTTATGGGCTTGTAACCTCAGTGCTCCAGAAGTTGAGGCTGGGAGGATGGGAGTTCTCTGGAACTCTGGTCACCTGGCTAGCTCCCAGTTCCATGAGAAACTCTGCCTCAAGGGAATAAGGAGGCCAGTGGTAGAGCAGGACACTCAACGTCCTCTTCTGACCTCCCTCCTCATGCATGGGCCCAGATGCCTGCACACACATATACACATCATATATCACATGCCAAATTATTTGATTAAAATGAGGCCAGTGATAGAGCAGGACACCCAACATCCTCTTCTGACCTCCTTCCTAGTGCATGGGCCCAGATGCCTGCACACACATATGCACATCATATATCACATGCCAAATTATTGATTAAAATAAAGAGAATGCATATAAAGTACACAGTGAAGTCCCAGGCATCTGGTCAGCAGCAATTACTTTCTTCTATCTACTTAGTAGAAGGGGGCATTTAAAGTTAGGACCATTAAAATGCTAAGAAATATTTTCACCTAGCCAACACATCACATTTAAACCATTGGCTTCCCAGCTGGAGAAGTGGCTCAGCAGTTAAGAGGATGTGCTGGTCTTGCCAGGGACCTGAGTTCAGATCCCAGCCCCCCTGTGAGGTGATTCAGACCACCTGTAATTCCAGTTCCAAGAGAGTTGACACCTTTTCTGGCCTCCAGGGCCGATACTACTCACTTGCACACACACCCTTACATAGAAACACACACATACATATAATTAAAAATAAAATTATTTTATAGCATTCATATTTCCTATGTAACTGGTAAGTTGTCTATTATTAGGGTATATAGTGGTAACCTGCTGGTAATAGTCACCCTGGCTGATAGAACTTAGCAGGTAGCACTCAGCTCTGGGGCTTATTCTTGGATTTTCCCATTTTGACTTCTTCATAGTCATACGGTATCAGTATTACATGGTGTAGGTTAGGAGCCTGGGGCACAGAAGAGTTGACCTTGTTTCCCAGAGGGATACAGTCAGTGAAGATGGTACTGTGTGATACCACTTGTATCTGGACTTCTTTAAGTTGTTGAATAGGAGCAAATATGATATCAAAGTTGCTGTTGCAATTATTGAATGAATAAAGGGTTTATTCGTGTGCTTTCTATTGATAAAACTCCATGACCAAAAGCAACTTAGGAAGGAAATAATTTATTTGGCTCACACTTCTTAATCACAGTCCATCATTGAGGGAAGCCAGGATAGGAACTGAAGCAGAGACCATGGAGGAGCATTGCTTACTGAATTGATCCCTATGACTTGCTCAGTCTGCTTTCTTACACCATCCAGGACTACCTGCCCAGGGGTGGCACTGCCTGTAGTGGGCTGCCCCCCCCCCATATCAGTCATCAATCAAGAAAATGCCCCCATAGACTTTCCTACAGGCCAGTCTGATAGAGGCGGTCACTCAGTTAAGGTTCCCTCTTCCCAGATGACTCCATCTTGTGTCAAGTTGACAAAAAAACCAACCAGCACAATGAGCAAGATAATAAGAGTCCACTGTATCCTTGTTCCCAGCCAGATGTCATATATATATGAAAACACAACCACATATGGTGCATTTATTACAATTTCTGAACCTTTTGTCTACAAGGTGTTAAAATCTCTAGTTTAATGATATATTTAGTATATAACTATTATTCACATGTACAGAATTTTTGTATGTCCGTGTGTATGGCATGTGTACATGTATGTGTGCATGTTCTCATGCCTGTGCAGGTGTGTCTGTGCAGGTCTATGCAAGTATCTGTGCACATGTACACATGGAGGCTGCATGTCTTCATCTTCAATCACTCTGCACCTTATATATTGAGGCAGTACGTCTTGCTGAACCTGTAGCTTGCTGTTTTGACTAGTTTAACTATCCAGCTTGCTTGGAGGAATTCCTGTCTCTGCCTCCCACATGCTGGGATTGCAGGTGGTCTGCCATACCTACCTAGATTTTATGTCAGTCCAGAGGAGCCAGACTCCAGCCCTCACACTTGGCCTGCCAACACTTTAATTGCTAAGTCATCTCTTCTGGACCTGGAAAATAACGTTTAACTCTTCAAGTATCCATTAGAAACGTATAGTGTGTGTGTGTGTGTGTGTGTGTGTGTGTGTGTGTGTGTGTGTGTGTGTGCTTGTGCATGTGGATATGTGTTGTGCATGTGTATGTGTGTTTTCAGAGTCTCCCTATGTAGCCTAAGATGGCTTTAAACTTGAGTTCTTCTTGCCTCAGCCTCTGCAGTGCTGGGATACAGTTGTGCACCATCATGCCTAGTTCTGGCAATCAACTCTTGACATGTGATTTTGACACAATGTTGGCAATTCTCTTCACAGTAGCAGATTACATCTGCTAGTCTGTTCTAGAAGTCATCATTCCTGTGCTTGACATTGTCCAGACAGATGCTCTTAGTCCTCATGGCTGGGCATGATTGGAATGATTTCTATGCTGTATTGTGATTCTTATATACTGTAGTTTTGTACAGCTCGGTGGCTATCCTTGAGTGGATTCTTCTATCCTTCACATAGCTGTGGGTTCCCGTAAATCCCTTTGTTATAAAAAAAATTAAAAAAATAAAAAAGCATTGAGCACTCTGTTGTCTGCTGATAGACTAAGCAATAGGATTTTCACTTCTCAAAAAGGACTTTCTTACATTTCACTTCTTAAAATTAACAATTTCATTGTAAATATTCAGGATGTTGTTTGGACTCATTATTTAAAGAGTAAGCATGATATTGTATTATATGTAATCTATACCAGACTATAAAAATGAGAAATGGAGCATAAAGATTTGAAATCTTGAGAAATGACCAAGAATTCTGTGTAAAATTGAAATAGAGAATTTAGAAGGGTCTTGTCCATTGAAATGGTTCATCTTTGACAACAGGTTAAACAGCTTGACATAGTAGACTGTTACCACAATCCTTTTGAAAATACTATAAATTGCATTTCAAGAATAACAATATAAATTACAGATAGCCTTGATGTCCTTCTCAAGCCAAGAATAATATTTCTCTGTTTACTTTCCACATGAAAATATGCCACCCAGGACATAATTAATGGCTGGAAATTTTAAGACAAAAGAAAGTGGCTCATTCCTCAGTGTGCAGTTGACAGTTTGTGAAATATTGACAAAACAGATTAGAGACCCAAATTCCAACACTGGATTCTGTAGTTAACCAAAGCCCATTGTCCAAGGCAGGCGTGGGTAAGTTTTCTGTCTCTACAATGCCCCCTGTGGATTTTACAAACAACACTTTATTCTTCTGTGACTTCTCTAAATTATTTAGTTTGTTTTCTGGACTTTTCTAACCATGCTCCCCTCACTTCTCTTCCTTCTCTGTACTTGCCTGTCTCTTTAGCTCACTGCTTAAAGTGAAAGTGGATATTGATAAAATTCTCTGTCACTAGGTAAAATATTAGGTGACAGAGAAAATAAAAATTTTACTGCAATCTGGCAGATTCTGTGATCCATTTTTCCCCTCCCATATCCAAGAAAAATCAAGGGCAGGTTGTTGCTACAAATCAATGAATTCAACTTTACAAATTTAGCTATGCCTTAGGTTGTCAGCAGGGAAAGAAGTCATTTGAACCAATTTTCAGACCTAGTAGCCAACATACCAAGGCAGTTATTCCAGGACGTGTTCCCTGTTGTACCTTGGCCATGTGGACCAAATTTATGAGCCTTATTCTGCCCAGCTCTACAGTGTAAGTCACCCACCTCCCTCATATCCCATTCCCTTCTAAGAAATGGTTCCTGTGCCTGTCCTTCCCACCTCCCCTTAGATACAGGAAGAGGGTCAGTTTCACCACCTACCCTGCCCTGACTTCGCTTTGATAGGCTGTGATTAGGATGTATAAACCAAATAAACCCTTTCCTCCCCAAGTCATTTTTGGTCATGGTGTTTTATCAGCAGTAGAAAGCAAAGTCAGCCACAGAGTGAATCTGGGGAAAGAGAGGTGGGTAAACAAAGCTCTGAAGAACAGCCAGAGCCAACCTCATGAAAAAAAAGAGGTGAGAAAGTGGTGTCCAGGAGTCAGCCTGGAAGGTGTTCCCAGAAGAAAAAGACATGCGTGCAAAGGTCTTGTGGCAGCACATAGCAAGGCCTGGCGTGGACTAAGGAGCTTGGTTGCAAGTGAAGTCAGAGTGGTAGGCAGAGGCCATCTCTTTCGGGTGCCAATGGCTGATAAGGACTTTTTTTTGTCCTTTAGTGGCAAGTGTGGGAGGCCATGGGTGTATGATCAGATAAGTTTCTTAAAAGGCTGTTTTAGACTACATACACAATGCAGAATTGGAGCTGTCAGCTGCCTGGCTCTTCCAGGGACGCAAATGAGTGTGGTGATACTTAGAGAAAAGGTGGTGAAGAGGGTCAGGAACTGGCCAGGCTACTAAAGAGTCACATACACAGTGCTCACATAACCAGCGAAATGCCTAGAATTATTTCTTGGAGATGCTGGGGGCGGGGGTGTGCCATACAAGCAAAGGAAATGCAGTCTGAAATGAAAAGTTCAGTCAAGGCCAGAGAGATGGCTAAGTCCAGGAAACTGCTTGCTGCATTAACTAACACAAGGACCTGACTTTTGTCCTTAGAGTCCGTAGAACTACAGTGCATGCTTGTGATCCCAGGGCTGGGGAAGCAGAGATAGGCAGATTCCTGGAGCTCACTGGCGGCCATCCGGTCTAGCCCAGTCAATGGCCTCCAGGTTGAGAGATCCTGTCTCAAAAACAGGGAGAGATTGATGAGGAGGACACCTGATGTCCACCACTGGCTTCTACATGTCTGAACACAAATGTGCACACTCATAAGAATGTGCACACTCAAAAGTATAACTCAATGTACAGAGTTCAGCATGCATGCATTTTTTTTCTCTCTCCTCTCTTTTCCCTCACTCCTACTCTCTCCTTCCTTTGCCCTTTCTTTTTCTGATTCTCCCAACTTTGGCTCACCTCACACAGAAGGCTTTGGGTGTTTTTAAAGTAACTTTGGTCTATAACTTATTCAGGTGCCCAGTGCTCCATCGGCTCCCATTAATGTGAAGTGAGAGTATTAAACCTTTCTAAAATATACTATCTCATTGATATTAAAAACCTACAACTTCTAGGCTCTTATTCTAAACTGGCTGTTGAGATAAAACATGAGCTGGCTGAGTTGCTTCTAGGTGCTGAGCCAAGTGTCGGCATGAATTGCAGTGTTTCCATAAATATTTCCAGGCACAGACAGGTAGATGCAACAGGAAGGGCCTGAACAAATCCTTAGGATGCCAATATTGTCACAGTGTCTCCATGCAGAATGAAGTTGTATGACAAAGTGTTTCCCTGGTGATTTGGCTGCAGATGAAAGTGTCTTCGGCAATAAAATTCTGTGCTTAAGTCTCAGCCCTGGGCACTCATCAGTCAGCACCTGACACATCAAGGATCTTTTTTGCTGTATTAGTTAATATGTTGGCAGAAATATGGGAAACATTGTTATTCCCCTCAATTTCGGTGCATGGATTTTCCCCCTACCTTTAAACACATTCATTTTACCAAAATATTTTGCAGCCTGCAAATTCATTGCCAATCAATAGGATTAAACAGAGATGAGAAGTTTGCTATTGCAAAGGTCTTCTCCATCACCAATACTAGAACTTAGGTAACAGTAACGACCATTTGAGGAGCCTTTGGGGGAAGTTTAAAAATTGGTAAGGCAATTAGCAATGAGGCCGATGGTAATTATAGTAACTGGATGCAATGCTTACAGCTTTATGGATTAATACATTATTATTTAACAGGTCAAAGTCTCACATGACTTTAATCACACTTCATATTATAGGCACACCTTTATTAGCAATGGTGTTTTATAACTTAATAATTTTTCCATAATGAGTTCAGAAGCTCCATTTGCATGATCTCAAAGAAATAATGTACCCATACATTACCACTCATCAGTGGGGGCAGTCCTTCAGGATCCCAAGCAGAGAAGTGTCTGAGATCATTTTGCATTTAAAGACACAACGATGACATCATTTGACACTGCATTCTATTATTTCTGGTAGTACCAAGTCGAGATTTGAAAAAGTCACTGAGAAAACAGGAGGGACAGTGAATCACAGGAATTTCACACATTTAATAAGCTTGGATTATCCAGAGAAGACCACATCCATTTGTTACACTGTAGAAAAGCATCAGTTGCTGGAGTTGTGCTGGCTTGTCCCGTGTCCTGCCCTTCCTTCGTTCCTTCCAGGCTTCCCTGCATGTCAAGAGCTATTACGTAGACTGGTCTGAACCAGGTTTATTTGAATGACATGTGTGCTATGCTTTCGCTTAGAGTTTGCAAAGCTCCTGTGCGTCCTCACCCCTGGGCATCCATTTCCATTTCAGGGAACATGGTCTCACCCTATTCCCAGATGACCTCTCCTAGAGCTCCCTGTGAGAACAGCCCCAGCCCCCATCCTTGTGTGGAAAGGAAAAACTAACATGCAAAGATTGACAGCTTTACAGCACACACTGCGCTAGTTTATACTTGTCATTTTCATAAAGGCTTTATTTGAAATCACAGGCCCACTGGGGTTTCAGTTCTGCAAAGTCTTCTGAGGCCATGATGTGATTCTAGAGAAAAATTAGGCCAGGACGATCTGCAGAAGACTCAAGGAGGCTAATAGGCATGAAGTCAAACCAAGCAAAACTAAACAAGGAAATGCAGTGTACAGAGGGCCTGTGAAGCCCCAGTGAGGCTGCTTTCTGGTGTGTTCTTGTACATCAGGAGATCCCCTGGGAAGGGGTCCAGCTCTCTGCAACTCCCAAAATACAGACTAAAGAACCATGTGGAAGAACATGGAAACATGATAAATATGCAAATACAAATTGAAATATATACCATAGACTACACAGGTGATCTACACAAATGTTATCCGGGTAGAAGCAATCATATGCTGAAAAGATTTACAAGCTGCAAAGTACCACACACACACACACACACACACACACACACACACACACACACACACACACGTAAGAGGAAAAGTTCCCTTCTTTTGTTCTTTTTGTTGTTGTTGTTATTGATTTGGTTTGATTTTTGGTTTAGGTTTGGGTTTTGGAAACAGACAATGCTTGTTTACTGGTAGCATCTGAACACAGTTCTTTCTGTTTCTTATTCTTCCTACTCTACTCTCCTCTACCAGGAAAAACACCTTTTTCTTTATCTTCCTCTTTTTTCTTAATATTTATTTATTTATTTATTTTTAGAATATATGGTGCTAATTTCAGAAACCTGAGTTTTCATTTCAGGGACTTTCACTGGTTACATATGCTCTGTTTTAAAAGTGTATGTATGTGTGTGCATAGTGTATGCATGTTTGCACATGTATGTGAGTGAATGCAGAAGCTAGGAATAGATGCTGGAGTCTTCCTTAATCACTTCCTCATACTATTTTTTGAGACAGGATTTCTCAGTAAACGTGGATCTTGCCATTCAGCCCGACTGACTAGCCAGTGAGTCCACAGGATATGCCTGTCTCCATCCCTCTAGTGCCATGTCTGGCTTTTTACATGGATCCTAGGGATCTGAACTCATGCTTCAGAATAAGCCTTTTAAGCACTGAGCCATCTCCCATAGCCCTGTTTGTGCTGTCTTCTAAATGATTGGGATCAGTTATTATAATGGCTGGAGGAGGGTTTTTTAATATATTAATGTAACCCAGTAATTTGACTGTGTGTTTGCTGTTTTGGACTCAGCGGTCTAGATCAGTCTAGGCTTTTAACCAAAAGCCACTGGGGAGCCAAGTTCACAAAAACTTCTCTCCTGCACAGATAATAAACACCATGCTCTATAGTCACCCTCCTCTAGTGTAACCTCCTCCATTTTCTCTCTGCAGCTAGTTCATGATCACAGTAACATGTCCACAAATTTTGACCAAATGAACCGTTTGGGGTGCCATAAAGTGCTGTTTTTATTTCATACAGAGTCAAGATTGAATTTCCACGTGGTTTGATTCAGCACTGTCAGTTCTGCTTCCGGTCTCTGTGAGATAATTTGTTGATATTGTAACTTATCTATAATGTTTTGGGTGCGGGAAATAAAGGGAACCTGTTGCTTAGGTTGTTACTTAGTAGTAAGGCACTTGCCTAGCATGTGTGAGGCCGTGGATTCCATCTTTAGCACTTGGGTGGGTGGGGGGTGGATGGGGAGAGAGAGATGAATGAAAAGTATAGTGTTCCTCTATTACTCATTTATTCAGTGTTTGTGGTACCCATTGTTTTCCTTGGAAACCGCAGAGTGTATAAAACAATGCTCGCCATCACGAAGAGTGAATTCTGTTGGGGAGTAAGAGTAAATGGATGCACACATACTCTGTCGGATGGTGAAGGGGGTGGGGAAGAGGATCGCTGGCACATGGTGAGGGGGAAGGCCTCACATACCTGACGGATATGCAGAAATTTAGAGGAAGGATGCTTCCTGGCAGAGGAAACAACAAGTGATCCCACCCAAGGAGAAGCAGGCACCTACAGAGGGAACTGCGGGACAGTGTAGGAAGGAGATCAAACAGGTGGCGTGGCGCAGAGCATGGAGGTCTCTTGTACTACTGTGGAGATCTTGACCACTGTCCACAAAGAGTCAGAAAACAATTCTCATATTTTGAGGAGAGTGGCTACCTTCTATCTTTAAATAAAAAAAAAAAATCCCTGCTACAAGCAGGAAAGAGAAAACAAATTGGGAGGAATTGCAGTCGTCTAGGCAGGAGACGTGGCGGCTGCAGGGATGATGAGACGAGCGTGCGTGCTGGGCCTGCGTTTGATGGGGAGGCTGCCAGAATCTGCCAGTGGGTGCAGTGTGGGCTGCGAGAGGAGGCCGGGAGTCGGGGATGACTTTGCACACTCTGTGAACAATTTTCAGACTGAAGTAGGCCTCACTAAAACGGGGGCTTTTGGGAGAGAAACAGATTTGAAGGAGGGGGCAGCAAGAAATGGTTAAGGGTGAGCAGCCTCCAGACATCCAAGTGGAGATGCTCTGTAGGCGGGTGGCTGCAGGAGTCTGGAGGTGGGCTTGAGATCTTGGCTGGGGATTGAGATGTGTTGGTGGCTAGTCATGAATCTGGAGGAGATCGTGTAGGGAGTGAGTGTAAAGACAAGACATCCACACAGAGCCTCCAAGCACCATGGAGAGGAGAGAGACTGGTACAAGACACAGAGGAGGAGCCGCTAGTGATAAAGCGAGACCAGCAGAAGGTAGTATTTCAGAAGCCAGTCCAATCTGGGACTTTCAGAATGTGGACATAGTCGCTCTTGGTGATCAGAGAGAGCTCAGATCAAGAGATAGCCTTTGAAATGCTATAGGGATATTTGGATAGCTTAGGGAATGCACAAGTCTTACTGAAGCCCAGATCTGGCTTTGGTAAGGACATGCTGGCTTAGTTGGGGTAGACACAAATGGCAGCTGCTGGAGGAGAATCCTGAGTGTTTCCTATGGCAGCAACAGAGTGAATCTGGGTAAGTATAGGTGTCCAGTTGAGAGGAAGTCACATGGATTCTGCGGGACGCAGGATAGTTATGTCCCAGGCTAGCCTCAGATTCACAGGCTCAAATGATTTTCCTGCCTCAGAATTGAATGTGGCTGTGACTGTATAGTAAAGGGGCTTGCCTTGGTTCTGAGATTCATCCAGAGTGAAAGGAAAGGCAGCATTGGGACCCACGTGCAGCTCTGTAGACTGGTATGTGGACCAGGTAAGAGCCTCCTAACGTGCTCCAGGTTTAAACCTGGAAGTTGGTCTTCATTTTTTTTTTTTCCTGCTGCTGAGTGGAACCCAGAGTCTCTGCTACATCTGAGCTACAGCTATAGTATTCAGTGAAATAGGATTCACAGGTAGAGACAGAAGAGAGAATCTAGCAGGAAATACAGTATTAGAAAAGTCTATAAAATAACTGGCTAACAGAGAGAGGCAGTGGGGGAGAGAGAGACCGAGACTATGGATGTATGAGCTGAAGAAGTGAAGTAGGATACCAAAGAGCACAAGGCCTCTTGACACTCCACGCAGATCTCTCTCTTCTTATTACTACATCAAGAAGAGCTAGCCAGGGTATTCTCAAAAGCACCCACTTTCCACTGTCAAATACAACACAGTGTGTGTACGCACTCCCTGCCACTGGTCGTGACTATTGCTTTCAGTTGAAGGTTATTATAGACAGAGCTGCTGTGGATAATCTTTTTATGGATGTTCGTTTTCTGAACTGGTTGTTCTGCATAAGTAACCAGGCAAAGGCTTCACTCTGTTAGCTAGCAAATAACAAATGGAAAGTGAAATCAAGTAAGAATCCATAGCCTTGACTTAGTCTTGGCAGATCACAGACCACAGCAAACCTTCGATAGCATCTGTGGATTCAATGCCTCCAAAGACTACGTGAAAGAAATAAGTCACCTCTAAGCCTCATTTCAGATCTCACACTCTTGGATGTGGGGTGGCATTCTGCCACATGGTAATAAAAACACACCTCTGCACATGTTTATTCTGTGGGAGTTAAGCACGATTTAATGCAATGGACACAGTAAGGAAATTTAGAACATAAGGTGCAGAGGCAATAAGACTAGGCATCTACGAAGCACTTGATTGTGTGTGAAAATGGTTCAAACACTGGAAGGTGATACAGATTTCCACTCAAATTTTTATATAAAACACTATATACTTAGGAATAACTCCCATATGGTTTAAATACAACACATACTGGGAGATGCAATTGGTTGGTTCAAGGAAGCATGTTTTCACATCCGCTGTTTGGATTGCTCTGGCATATGCCTCCATTACTTTTGCAGAACTGCTGGGGAAGAATTCTCTTCACCTTCACTCTCTGTCCTAGAGCAAAGAATTCTTCATTTCCTTCCAACAGACAAGAGCAAAAGCCCCGATGCCGCCTTTTGTTCCATCTTGTCAGTGACGGAGTTAAGTGCGTTGATGTCCGCCTTGTGCCATTCACTGCCTAGCTTCCAGAACCACGTGCCAGCACTGTGTGGTGAAAGGTGTACATGGGCACAGACTGCAGAGTTGTGGTTCACTTGGTTGAAGCCTCCTGTTCAACAGAGGATGCTAGAAAAGACAGATTGAGCATTAGTGTGCGATCCCATGCTGCTGTCATCTGTCTTTCAAGTTAATGAGAATTAGGAGTCGGGAGGAGAAAACCAGTTGGAGATGCCTTGGACCAGGCGGCAGTCAGTAGTTGGCAGAGCTGTCCAGTCGCTTCCAGTCACCCTTCAGTGCCCTGGGGTCATGACCCACCCACAAAAAGATGCCTGCTCACTGCTCATCACAGCTTTTTCTGAAGATACCAAAAGAATCTGAGCTAATTAACTATCTTACTTATCCGGAGGGCCTGATCCAGTTGGGGGCTCCTCAGCTATTGGATCATAGTTCGTGTGTTTCCTTTCATTTGGATATTTGTCCCTGTGCTTTTTCCAACTGTGGTCTCAACAATTCTCACTCATGCAAACCCTCCTCTTTCTCACCATTTGGACTCCTGGAGCTCCACCTGGGGCCTGGCCGTGGATCTCTGCATCCGATTCCCTCAGTCATTGGATGGGGTTTCTAGGAAGACAATTAGGGTGTTTGGCCATCCTATCACCAGAGTAGGTCAGTTCGGGCTGTCTCTCGACCATTGCCAGTAGTCTATTGTGGGGTATCTTTGTGGATTTCTGTGGACCTCTCTAGCATTTTGCTTCTTCCTATTCTCATGTGGGAGGCATCCAGGCAGTGGGACCGGGTCCTGTCCTCAGTGCATGAGCTGGCTGTTTAGAACCTGGGGCTTATACAGGGACACTTGGCTCAGCCTGGGAGGAGGGGACTGGACCTGCCTGGACTGAATCTACCAGGTTGAACTCAATCCTCAGGGGAGTCTTTGCCCTGGAGGAGATGGGAATGGGGGGTGGGCTGGGGCAAAGGGGGGGCGGGAGGGGGGAGAACAAGGGAATCCATGGCTGATATGTAAAATTAAATTTAATAAATAAATAAATAAAAATCAAAAGACAAAAAAAAAAAAAAGAATCTGAGCATAGAAAGGCAAGGAAAGCCCATGAGATCCTGGAGTTGAGAAGTTGGCGGTCAGTCAAGCTAAACCTTCAGAGATCCCTGACAGCCTCCTGACCCTGCTGTCACCTCGCTTCTGCTTAAATACCTCCAGCAACCTGGGACTTACTACCTTGACCTGTTCACTGTAGGACTCATATGCTTTCCAGAATATTCACCAAGAAGGAAACCTTACCAAGCCATTGGTGTGCTGTCTTCTTCCATGACCAGACGAAAGAATCCAAAACAAAACCATACTCCCAGGTAGCTTAGAGGTAGCAGCTTTGGTTGGTTGGTTTTCTTACATTTCATCCCAGATGAAGACATGTGGTAGATACCAGAAGCATTTTGTCTCCAGAGACACAAATGATATTTTAGTCATTGTTTCCCTATCTAGTGTCCATGATATTTTCAGTAGCCCTGACATACCTGACATTGGTTTACAAAGATGGCTGTGTTCTCATATGCAGCACTTCATAGCTTTTAAAAAGTCCATGGTGCATATGTGTGTATATATAGATAGATATAGAAAACACTATGCACATAAAATAAAATGTTTTTTGAAAAAAAGAAATAAAATTATATTTTAAAGGTCTCTGGGGTTTTTAAAGATACTTTGAGCTTATTCCTAATAAACCAAGGATGTACATGTTACCTCCAATGAAAAGAGAAAACTGAGCCAGTAAGACTGAAGAGTTTTGAAGGGCTTTGCACCCTTGATAGTTTCAGAAAGCAATTTGTTTTCCATAGTTTATAGAGAATACTAAACCTTGTGCCTTATCTCTTGTCTGGCAGAATTTGGTCTGGTCTCTGTTGTTTGGGTAGTAGAGATACAAAATAAATGGTGTTTTCCTCATTGTCTTTAGAAGACAGTGATAGGCAGTAGTGTAGATGTACTTTTCATAAGTCCTCAGAATGCGACAGACATTGGCAGTGAATGATTCTCCACACGCCTCTTTTAGTGTGGTACCCATACTGGAGAGAGTTCAGAAGAACTTCTCAGTTGAGGCAGGAGTGAATTAGATGTGTGGACAGTTTCTGGAAGCACCTCCCGGCCACATGCACCTTGAGCATCACTTTAGAGCCCCTCACCCCCCCACCCCACCCCCACCACCGCCAATCACCCCATTCCTTTGGCTTAAGCTAAACTTGCAAAGGGATTGGATTTTGTGGTCCCTACTGTATGCTGAGGTACATGTGCTCACTGTAGGGGCCTGAAGTGGGAACAGGAAGCATCTAGGTCAAGGAAGGAGTCCTGGGCTTATAGTGGACCACAACTTGGTACAGGACAAAGGCAGGGCATACCTGGCTGTCCAAGCAAAAGATTTAGGGAGTCTGTGAATTGTCACACTGGGTGAATTTGTCATTTTTTTTTTTCTGGCCTGGGAACATTTTTAAAATCAAATGACTGATCTTGCTTTTAAATGAAAATGGCAAAACAAACCAAAAAGGTGAGCTGTGATTAGTGATGGTGGGCCATCTGGAATTGGAAGGTGTTCTAGGTCACAAGGTAGGGGTCCTCAGGTTGCAAAGTGTGGTTTCCCTTTGAAAAAACAAAACAAAAAACCTTTGCTTTGTTTCCTCTTCCTGTGAAGCTCATGGCTACACACTCAGTGGAGGCTCCGACGGCGCTCTCTGAGCTGTGGCTGGATGCCACCCATGGTAGCTGGGCCTCGTACCTGGGCACCCCAGCTTGCTCTTGGCTTGTTCCCCTCTGTGCTCTGAGTCCATCCCTCCAGAGAAATGCTATGCAGAAGCCTCACCAGCAACACCTGTAGCTTTCTTCTAAGAACCTTACTTCTGATCCTCCCATGGACACCATGGTTTTCTTTGTAATGGCTGAATTAATCATCAGAAATAATTTGCTGGCAGCCAGTTGGATGTTAATTATGAGTGGAACCATAGGGCTCCCAAAATACAAATGTGTTTCTTATTGTTGGTAAAAAGTAAATAACTATGAAACAGGAAAGAAAAGTTTTTTTAGCAGAAAGCACTAACACTTGATCTCATTGTGATGGGAGTTGAAGCTATTGTATGAGAAAGGGCTTAGAGAACCTGTTATTATTACTTCCTGCTAAAGAAGGGATTGAGTTTGGGATATTTTGATGCAAAGCAAAAATCTGGTGCTGATTAAATGTGAGATGACACATTCGTAGAATATCTAACCCTGATTATATTCTAATTTAACTGCATACTGTGTCCCAGGTTGGTGAATTATTCTAGCAAGTGCTACCTGGGATGAATTGTTTTCAATTAAATGGATCATGGCCACTATAAAAGAAATCATGAAACACACCTGTAGCGTGGGCACATGCAGTGAACAAAGCTTCCCAGCACACAAAGGGATGGATGGCTTGGGGGTCGGCTGTCTAAAGCTGGCTTTTGGTATTACCTGCTTCTTTCCCATCAACTTTTACATTAATGAGGCATAGAGGCTTCACAGAGCTCTATGATGCAAGATTGATGTCACTGGCTCTCTTAGAACAAACGAGGGGAGCTAACAGACCCTTGGTCATGGGGAGGGTGGTTCACATCCATTGTGAAACTGCTTTAAAACAAAAGAGGGCTGTCGGGGTCCAGCCCTGATCTGTTGAAGGGTTTTTGGAGGGAGGAGGGAGGAATTGAGAAATAATAGGAAGAAATATAGACGTAGACAGAAAGACAGAGACACAGGATAGCTTCTGGAGTTCCCCGGGTCAATACCCAGTCACCGAGTTTATTCATGATGGACTTTTTATACATCAGCAAAGGGAGGGGCAAAAGGCCTCCCCCTTTCAATGTCAAGATATAAAGTACCAACAAGTGTAGACTCTTCAAAATATCTGGTAACCACGCCTTTGGCTAAATCATCCTATTACGCAGCCTTGCTGGGTAAAGCAAGCTCAGACTTTCTGACCTTGAGTAAGGCCTTACTAGGGAGCCTCTGTGGGCCCTCGTGGCGGGGGGGATCATCAGTACTACTAGGAAAGTAGAAAATTAAAGGAAAGCACCCAAAATCTTCCTAATAACTTCACATGTGAATGGACTGGATTGCTTGGGCAGCACTTAGGAGACAGGCAAGAGTCCAAGCCCACATTCTAGAATAATCTTTAATTAACAAGCAAACAAAAACACTCATAAAATCTTTTTTATGAGTTCCATCTTTAATGTGTTCTTTCTCTCAACATTAAGTCATGTATAATTTGTTCTTAAATAGTTGGCAGATACATAAGAATTTGTCTGTTACAACCCAGTCATTATCTATGAGTTAACTCTGTCTGGCAGAAATATAAACTTCCTTTTGGGTTTTACTTGAGATTCAGCAAAGCAGCAACTCCCCAGTTCTGTGAGAGACTTATGGACCGTTCTCAGCAAACACTATTCCTAGGGAATTTTTACACAGAGACACCAACAGGTGTATAAACCTGATGGCATCACGGCAGAATTGACTGTGCTCA